>JALPQI010016774.1:0-23439 GCA_025490895.1 Thaumatotibia leucotreta
TAAATAATTTGTTTGAGAATTTAGTGTAAAATACAAACCTTTATATAATAATATGATGATTTTAACATATAAATCCTAAAATTCCATAAGTAACAATTGTTTTAGTGAATGATGATAAGATGACTAGATGCAATCACAAAACGCAGAAAATGTCAACGTCAACATTGTCAAAGAATATTATAGGTTATAATCTTTATTTACCGACTCGAACACGCATAAAAATAGTAAACTAAACAACTTTCAGGATGTTCTGTTATAATTTAGTAAAAATAATGAATGATAATGATTTAATAATGCATTGGCGTTGGTGTGCAACTACAGGAATGTGTTTAAAGTCGTGCTGCGTTTACTTTTCCGTGCTAAGTTTACTGCGACAAAATCTTGCATTAAATACATGATGCATTTGGAAAATTATTATCACTGACCCGATGATGATTGTAATGTGAACAAATAATTACCTTTTTTAAGTTTCCTCGCTATAGTGAGGGGAAAAGTTTTGTGTTACACACGGGTGCAAATGTATTTTACTTCTCGTATGTTAAAACACTCGCTGCTCAGGATTCTATTTTAGAACCACTCGCTTCGCTCGTGGTTCAACTATAGAATCCTTTCGCTTGCTCGTGTTTCAATTTCATACTCGCGGGTAAAATACAACTTTGCACCCTTGTATAACAAATAACTACTCCACTTTCAATTTACTAATTTACAGACCCAGAATGCCGTAGCTGTTCTAAACGTGATGCTACATTTTTACTAATGTTACTGTGTCGGTGTGCACCATTTTTGTAGTTTATAATTATAATAATCTAAAGAACATATTCTTTTGTGGGGCTGTGGATTAACACTTGATCTCGTATTCCAGCTGCTCTCCGGTCCATGTTCGCGTGGCGAGGCTTCCACACCCTCGGGAGACTGTCCTACTGCGTGTTCCTCACGCACTTCGTCATCCTGCGAGTCCTGGTCACCAGCAACCCGCAGCTTGGTCACCCTACTGCCTTGTCTCTGGTAAGACTGTCTTCAAATGTAGGAATGAACTATCATAAGCAAATGTCGATTATTAGGGCTGTGTTGGTCATTGGAGCCGCTACGACATTTTGTCACTTTGTTACCCCAATATTACACGGTTCTGTGTTACATTTTCAGGATAATGGGTCATACAGCGGTCGCAAAAACAAGCGTCCTTCCTGTGGACATTGTGAAAGTTAATGCTGGTTCTGGGACACACAAATTAGGTTTTGACCACATAATTCTTAAAAACCAGAAGCCACCTATTGTGTTGTATTCGTGCATCAAATAAATTAGGGTTCTAGAGCTTTGTTCAATATCATACGAATAGAACAACAATAAAATTTTGTTCTTGTTTGGATTCCTAAAAATAATAATTTACTTACACAACTATAATAATATGTACCTATGCCCATCATCAATCTTCTATCAAAGAATCATCAGTGACACTTCAATCCTTTAGTCGACTCTTACAACACCCTCGGGAAGAGTTGTGGTGGTGACAAATGTATTCTCCCTGCCGTCACCACACGGCACAATTCAAACGCCAATCAACAATAACGCTAAATATTAGATTTGTGTTTGAGAATTTACCATTTCGGATAGTTTATTCTTATCATTGTCTTTGATGAAACAAGTACCTGTTTTAGATATGGGACGAGTTTGCCTCATTTGAATGTAAAATTTTACGCCAAACGTGGTATTATAGTGTTGCATAACTCAAACTGGTACTTTTATGTCCAATTAAAATATGTGCTATATCATGTTCAACGGCCATTTATGAACTTGATTTCGATATCATGTCATGTTATCTTGATTCATTATTTTTTATGCTTAGCAACTATGATATGATAGATCCCTATGATTTACTGGATTATAGCCACTACCTATATATCCCAAAGACGTCCGATTCAAAAGGGCTTCCCCCTTTCCGGCCTTTTTTGGGATACCTCATTAACCCCTGGAGTGTTTAATGAAAAACTGAAAACGTGCACTTTTATGTCTAAAAGTTCTTAATTATTAAGACATCTAAGATGAATGGGCGTTACGTTTGGACAAATTAAATGGTACCACTTACCTAAGTCTCAGCTTTCGCCTGATTGAAAATCGCACATCGAACCCTTGCCCCTAAGCGACACAAAATTGAAGCCATTTTTTTTTACAGATATCGCTGCTAGTGACGGCATCACTGCTGTCGCATTTGGCAGCCATTCCTCTGTGCCTGCTGGCCGAGCTGCCAGCTATAGAGCTGTTCAAAGCGCTGACGGAGAAGGAGCGGTTACCACCACCAGCTGTCTTGGATCTGGTGGTTACAAACACGCACAAGCGACCTGAGATCGCTTAGAAAGTCTTATACTTGGGGGCTCCAAAAAAATCCCGAAAACCTGTTTATTCCAGATCTGGACGTGCCTGGGCTCATTTGAATCAGAATTAAAACCTGGTTCGATCTAGATAACAAAGGTTTGTCGGTTTACTTTGTATTTTCACGGAAATTAACGAGTTTATGTTGCTATCTCAAGTGTGATGATAGGGATAGAACATGGCGAATTGATGCACGGTGACACTAATAAAAATTCAGACTATTCTGTGTATAAACGATGGAAAAGGACCGATTGTTATATATATTATAGTAGGTTCCCATTTTGAAACAAACTAAGACTAATATTGAAAGTTTGGAGAGTACGCAAGAAGTATTTTTTTTCATAATAATTACAAAGATAGAGCTTTTCAATGAACACTTTGCCACATCAATAAGTTTTAAGCTGATATCTTCTAATTCATTATCACTATTAAAAATCCTGTTTTATCGTATAAGTATCCGTACAAACTTTTGATCAAAGTCATTTAATGTTATGTAAATACAGAGTGTAAGAGTAGTGTAGATTTGTTCCAGTTAAACCAGAGGACGCTGTAAACATTATAGCTTAAGAAAAAGTCGTTTGAATGGCCATATATAATTTTAATGGTCATAATTTATGATAAACTCTTAGATAATTTAATTAAAGTAAGTTCTTAGGTATAATATGTACAAAAGAAATATTTTTTCCACTTAATGCTTTTGTTTTTTTTTTAAGTTGTTACCGGATCATTGTCAGTCCGAAAAACAAAAGTTGTCCACTCGGTGGTCAAAAGTTAACAGCTTTTATAAATCTATGTTAAGATTTGATTGCATAGGGATATAGACCGGAGAACCTAGTTGTACCTAACGTCAATTGTTTTATCTCAAAATTGGTACAGGGGTGTTACCATGCATGACGTACAAATGCGATTCAGTTTAGGTTCAGGGAAAGGGACAGTGATATACGAATCGTAAAGCCGTGTCCCTTTCTCTCTACCTAAATTGAACCTCATTAGTACGTCATGGCAACCCTAGGAATTCCTTAACTTTCGGTATGTCTACCCAAAAGACGATAACCTAAATTTGACAATGACCCTACCAGTACTTTAAAATTTTTAACTGACAATGACTTCAGAAAACTGATGCTTTTAAAAGCAATTGAAAATAGTTATAAATATTCAAATTACTGTAGATACATTTTACAGAGTTCTATCTATCTCACACAGGTACAGATGTAGTGAGAAATGACTTGCCTTCGGAAACGTTCGTCAACGTCATGCTGTTTCAGTCTATCTCACTGAGACTGACAGTAATAGCTGTCATGCTACTTCAGTCAGACTCGGTGACACTGCCTGAAACAGCATGTGTTTACGAACGTTTCCGAAGGCAAGTAATTTCTCACTACACCTGTAACACAACTTGGTAGGTACATTCAAAAACATATCTCGACATATAATGTATAAATATCTCCCAAAACGTTTTTCCACTACAGTTTCAAAACTACCGTTCCATCTACCCCTTTATCCCTATTACCTATCACAAAAACAGGTGTTCCATCTTTCGTCTCTTTTTCTTGCGTCAGTTCTTGGGGCACGGGAGCAGGATAGAAGCAGACCTTCACCAGCTGATTGAACGGAGCCTCAATCATCATCCAGCAAGGCAGCGCCAGCACGAAGGATGAAATGACGTGCCCGAAGTATGTGAGGAGCTGGAAGCATTCTTTATTTCAACCATAAAACTCTCAGAAAAATGAGTGGAAAGCCTGGGGGCTACCACGATGTGATTCAGTTTAGGACCTAATCTGATCCACAACGTGGCAGTTCCATAAAATAACTATCAAAAACTGACAAGCCGAACCTAAAATGAATCACACCACACACCACACCATCAGCCTATGATAGTCCACTGCAGGACGTAGGCCTCTCCTATTAACTATGCGTATAGACGCATTAGGAGATAAATGCCCATAATCCCCAGCTGGGCAAGCGGATTAGCGATCGCAGTAATGTGTCCACTATGATGACGCTGCTGCCCATCATCAATCTTTTATCAAATAATGGTCAGTGACACTTCAATCCCTTAGTCGACTCTTACGACACCCACAGGAGGAGTTGGGGTGGTGACAAATGTATTCTTACTGCCGTCACCACACGGCACGCTTCGGCAGATTTCTTCTGGTAGGTGGAAGCCCCCTGAGTGCCGAACGTCGAGCGGTGTCCGGTGGGGCATGGAGTGGTGCATCGAGCGTCGAGGGTATTTGAACGGCGTACACTCAGGCCACTGGCACTCAGGCGCGTACGTTTTCATTTGTTTAACATGGACTCTACGTCACACACCCCGAACGAACTTCTACCCAAGCCTTACGCTTAAAGGTTTAGTTCACACAGTAAAATCCGCGGCATTTTATAGTCGCAATGGTTTTGTTAAAATAATAAAAAGAAGAGTTGAAATATTGTACAGTTTGCCACGCATTGCCAAATGAAGGCTATGTAGGATTTAAAAGTCATGGTGTATCATGGATGGCGGAGTCGACCCGAACAACGGAGTCGTATTCATAAAAATCTGTTGAATATAAAACTAGGTGGCTTTTTACAGTTCCGCTTTACCGTTCATCATGCTACGCGTCACTTTTTTACTTCTGAACTTGCATAATACCCCGGCCACGACATTGGTCTAAGGCGACCAGCGGCGAGCGACTCAATGAGTTAAAGCGGGATGCCGATATAGGTACGAGAGGGAGCGCCATACGTTTTCCGCTAAGCCGGTCGCCTTAGACCGATGTCGTGGCCAGGACATAAGAGAACACGACGGCAAACGATAAACATGGGACCATAGACCTACACAAATTTAAACAGTTCGACTCTGTTGAGGGCAGATTTTCAAGTTCAATAAAATCTTTTAAAAACACAATGTACTCACGATCTGCAAGAAATTTGTGTGCAGCAGAGAGGTATGGTTGGCAGTGCTGACGCGGATCACGGATTCATGCACGATGTATGCGCAGTAGGAGATGCGCCCGAGCACTGCCCAACCGCGCCACTCTAGGAACCCTCGGTACACAGCTGGAAATCCAAAGAATGCCGTAAATAAAGCTAATATAATAGGACAAAGGCAGCTATACAATTTAAGAGACTGCTTTTGACTGCTATAATTATTGTTGATGAGCAACGGCATCAGCAATAGTGGACACACTACTGCGATCAGGATCACCAATCCGTTTTCTCAGCGTGATAATTAAATAAATAAATATTTTGGGACATCTTACACAAATCGACTTAGTCCCACGGTAAGCTCAATTAAGGCTTGTGATGTGGGTACCAAGCGACGACATTTAAAATAGATAGATACTATTTATGAGTTAAATACATAGACAGCCATGACCAAGGAACAATTATTTGTGATAAATACAAATAATGCCCTCGCCAGGATTCAAACCCGGAACCTCCTGCTTCGTAGGCAGGGTCACTACCAACTAGGCTACGGAGGCTGACAATGGGTATGGGTAACCATATTACAGTTGCCATCAGATATAATTGATGCGGTGTGGACACAGTGTTACCAGGACAGTTTACCTGAACATGCACGCTAATGCGGTGACAATTGAGGACTGCTCAGATACTTGTTAGCATCCTGTCTGCTCCGGTATAGGTCGACGACCCACCTAGTCACACGGAAAACAAAAATCTCTCGACACTTAAAATTTAACTTCGTAAAACTTACTCTCTAGTTTAAAGATGGTCCCAAGAATCAGCACGAATCCGATCAAACCAAACATGATCTTGACAGCAGGGAGATAGGTCACGCGCACAATCGTTGGGACTTGAATGCCGTCCATGTAGAAAATGCCTCCGGATATAGTGAGCAGTAGACCGATGGGGATTGTTGACCAGTAGACGATGCGATATTTCTGGAGATAAGTAGTCAGTATTATTATCACCGTCATGTCAGCCGAAAGACGTCCTCTGTAGACAAAGGAGGACAACGAACTGCCCCTTGTCTCCCCAACCAATAGTTTTCCGTAACCTTAACCAAATCGGTCCGTCTAGCCAGTCTTAACATGCTGTGTCTGCCGTTGCGTGGTCACAACTCAAAAATCATACATCTTTGAATATTGTCCAAAAATTGAAACAACGTAGGTTGAGGAATTTAGGTATTTGCTACGGAAAATTACAAAATATTTCTATAGAAATTAATGAAAACAAAAAACAAATAAAGATATCAGTTTTCCTCTCTGTGGTTTAGAGTATCAAGTCGAAAGAGAGGTACCTTCAAAATTAAATGTCGTATCTTACTAAGGTAAAAGATCAAATTCACCAAGCGCCAAACGTACTAATCCGATTCAGTTTAGGTCGAGAGAAAGAAACAAGGCTATACGAGTCGTATATCTCTGTCACTTCCCCTAAACTGAATCGCATTAGCCCCCTGAGCCGTTGAGTCACCCGGTCTAGCGGATATTGTCAAATTTTACGGGTATATGAAATCTTTGATAAACATCAATCTTAAGAATCTAATCTTATATTTAGTTAGGGATCTAGAAGCCTAACCTTATCCGTATAAGCCAAAACAAAACAGGCTTGGTACCGTGACACCGAAGTTCGTAAATGTTCGTCACTCCAACGAAGACGTCATTAGAGTGACAGAGAAAAATCTCCGAAATATGCGGATCCCGTAGGGCCGCAGTACACATACCTTATATTTAGCTATTCCTACGTCATTCTGCATCAGCCTATAGATCCACATGCCGAGCGCCATGCCCATGGCATAGCAGATGATGTTTGTGTGCGTCCGCTTGTACAGGTGGTTGAAAGTTGGGTCTTCCACGAAGTAGTTACGGGCGACTCTAAAAAAATATTGACGTGAATTCTTAACAAAACGTTAGTAAATAAACGTTTGATAATTTTATAATTGAAGGAACTAATAATGTTGAATTTTGTCAGAAAAGTTTAGGACTTTATTTGGATTTGTCCGAATATTCATTTAATAACAGAACAGAAGTCAATATAATAGAATGCATTGAGACACATTACGCTACTACACTAACCTTCTTTGGACGAAATTACTGATATATCGGCATTGCAAATTCAACGCCAAAGACACGGTCAACGCATAAGTCACAGTCCTCAGAATATAGATTTACACGCACGTGCGTACACTTAAAATTATTTTCTGAAAAAGCTGTGATCCTGATTACAAATTATATGGGATCCTTACTCTGGTGACACAATGTGTAAAGCATTCAAGTCCAGTAAGTAGGTGCCAACAACTGGCGCGACCACTCCAATCACGAACGTCACCGCGATGGTGATCTTCCGCGCACGCCAACTCTTCACCAGGCAGAAGATCAGTAGCCCCAGGATAGTCAGCTTCATGTCGGCTGCCAAGTACCTGAGAATACAATAATCACCAAATTAAAAATTTAAAAACAACCAATTTCACCAAGATCCTATCATCTGTGGTTTCCGTCATTATTGTCCTATAATCAAATCTGTTTTTGGCATTGGTGTCCTATCATCAAATTTTCTGAATGCAATTTCTTGTAAATGAATGAAAATTACCAAAAGCGCCATACATGTACAGTCAAGGGCAAAAATGTGTACCTATACACTTTTGCACCTTATTTTAATGGCATAAGATAAAAAAGTGTAAACATATTTATGCCCTTGACTGTACCTACAACATTTGAAGAGATCCGTCGATTTCTTCAAGATCCCATCATCAAACCCCAACTTGGTGCTAACGGGAACATCTCGGGGTTATACACGTTCGATCACAAAAAAAATCGGTTCACGATTCTCGGAGATATCGGTTAACATACATACATAGGTACAACAAAAAAAAGCAGTCGAATTGAGAACCTCCTTTTTTGAAGTTGCTTAAAAACATGTTACATTGGCCAAGCATCATTTTCTGTTCATTCGTAGCTTAGTTGGTGTGCAATTCTCAAAAAAAAATACATTATTTGGATCACTTTTTCGATTATGATAAAAATTGGTAGGCCGGTAGAGTCAATGTTACCAGATTCCTATACAGTTTTGGTAACAAAAAGGAACGTTTCATACAAATAAGTATTTTGCGAAATTTTGGCAAATTTAGTTCATCTTGCTTAGCATTACTGACTCTACCAGTCTACCCATTTTTATCAATATCGAAGACAACATGATTCAAATGTACTTTTTGAGAAATGCTCTGGATGCTTAGCCAAGTTGCCAATCGCTAACGCTTAGTAGCGTATCGTAGTTTTTCCTCTCTGTCACTCTTTCATATTAGTGCAACAAAGACAGTTAGCTGCCTTACGTTTACGATTGACGATTAAGCGTTAGTGATTGGCAACTTGTCTAAGCACCCTGATATCTACGAAGTGGGGGTCTGAGGCGAGGGCATTTATTCGCCTGTTTATCACAAATGTTTGTTTCTCGGGCGTGGTTGTTTTTTATGTATTTAAGTATTCATAATAAGCTACGTAAAGTTAAGAGAAAACGCTTGAATGCCTTATATCTATAAAAAAAATGAGTGAGCTGAGTGTTGTACGCCGATACCTCGCATAAGTTCCCGTTACATTCTGACAGTTTCGCAATCTAATGTTCAAGAATATTAAGTGCTTTTTTATAACGTTTCTATCTAGGACAAAATAAAAAATAAAATCTAACCAGGTGTGCGCCATACACTGTGAATGGTCCACGTAGTCGTTCAAGTATAAAAGGTTGTAGAACCAGTCGCTGCGACACGCCTCCGTCTCCTTAGCTACCACCGACTGTAACAATAACAAGTTTTTTTAATATCTATTTACAAATACGAGTATACTGTAATCACAAGACTAACTCTGTACACTGCTGCATCTATCGACGCCTACGCCTCTCCTATGAACTACGCGTAGGTCACTTTAATCCCTTAGTCAACTCTTATCTTACGACAATCAAAGGAAGAGTTGGGGTGGTGGCAAATGTAATTTTACTGCCTTCACTACGCGACGAGTCTTCTTCTTCTACCTAGCGTTATCCCGACCTTTTTTAGGGTCCGCTTAATACCTACTTACTACCTTTCCTCCACTTTGCATCTTGTGCATCTTCTATTGCAAGCCCGTTTGCGCTTATGTCAGTCTTCAAGGCATCTAGCCATCGCTTCTTTAATCTGCCGCGGGGTCGGGGGCCGTCAAGGACTAGGTTAAGGCGCTTGATTCCTACATAGTTAGATGGCTTACGACAAACGTGGCCAAACCACCGAAGACGACATTCAGGTGAGTGTACATTATTATGCAATATAATTATTTACCAGAACTAAGTAGCCAAAACGAAAATATGCATTGTAACTACATATTATACTAAGGACGCTGGCGGCATCTCCTCGCTCGAGCAAGGAAATAGCGAGCTCTTCGGCCTCCAGTTAAGTCAGCCACACGTTCCGCGATTTCAAAAAAACAATTTGAGTGCCTAAGTTTCTAAGTCAGAATTGACAAGTTTTTAACAAACCAAAACAAACTTTTATCTCCGACTGTAAGTACGTACTACTGAAGTCGTATCTAACGACCCTACACTTGATTTTGTTCATAAGTTCATGTGGCTATCATCCGACATCAGATCAGCTCTAGGTATCATCATAATTTTATTATTACATTATTATCACATACGCATTCAAAATTTCAGCCCAATCAGTAACCAGATTTGATAACAAACAGATAAATAAACATCGGAACAGATGGAACGATATAAAAGTTTGTAAAAAATATTATATTTGGCTGCGACTTACTGATTAAATAACCTAAACAGTCCTTCAACTGGCCAAAGGTCTCGTGCGGAATTCCGGTTTAGTCTTCCGTCTGCGTTTACTAGTTAACATAAATTATTATAAGTATTCAAACCTGACTGATATCATAAATATTAATAAGAATATATTGGAGGGACATTGTCCTATGACTATTAAGAATTATAGCGCAAATTTTATAGGTGATTAAGTAGCTGGCTTCACAACCTCATAATGTGCCTCAGACTGTCTGAATACGTATTGAGGTATCTGAAACGCTTGAAATAATATTTACTCTAAACAATCATGACATTAGCCAATTTTTTTTGTAGAAATGGCTGGATAGTTTTACATCTTTTTTGGCAGTCTTGGTAGAGATAGGGGCTCTGCAACTACAACTAAAAATCGCACCAAAATATTTCGACACTTCTACAATAATATAATCAGGTTAGTGAGGCGACTAAAGTGCTGGAATGAGCACCCAGGCATTGTTATTTTAGCACAGCTCATAATCAACTGTTATAGCCGTATCGATCGATCGATAGCGATCTGCTTTCAGATTATCAGCAAATTAGCAATAAATAACTCGAATTTTATTTTTGAATCACGGTGTATACCTACGCTTGTAATACTTATGCAGCAATTCCGAACACACACAATGACATAAAGTGTGACTTTGCTTGTCCTAGATGACTTCGGGTTAATCCCCGTAGCTTTATGTGACAAAGATAATGATGAAAGCATATACATGTATATAAAAGCAGTACAAGTTTAGAACTTGAAAAACCCGTGTTGCTATGCTAGTGAAGCGTGAATTGTGATATACAAAGATTGTGATTGATACCGACATTTTCGGTGCAATAGACGGTATAGCCGTTTTTCTGTATAGGGTGACATCTGGATCGTGGAACAAGAGTGAACAGGGTATTAGGGACGCTCACTCTGAGTAACTTTAATTATAGAGACAACCCAGAAATGGCGAAACAATTTATATTTCTGAGTTAATTGACAGTTAGCTATAACCTATTAAGACTCAATTAACTAATAATTAGGAGATTCTTTTCGCGATTTCTTGGTTGTCTCCATGGTGAAAGATGCACAACGTGACCTTCCCTAGTACCCTGTTCACTCTTGACCCAGTTGTCATCCTTTATATGTAGAAGAATGCCTATACCGTCAATCGCACCGAAAATTTAGGTATCCCTTATCCACTGTTCTCTACGACCCAGATATCACTATACGGATATTTTCTAAACTAGTGGTATACCTACATATTATGTTGACGTACCTTCCACATCGGCCCGTCTCCTAACCGCTTCATCCACGTGGCGACGATGGCCAGCACTGCTGCGTACGGTGGAGTTAATCTAAAAAAAAATACGAGTTAGTTTTTAAGCAACGATTCATTTTATATTAGAAAGTACGCCTGTTCTTATTAAGGTGCATGCAGACCAAAAGAGCATTCGCTGTTCTCTCCCCCTACTCTACAAAATTCGATCGTTACACGAAACGTGATTCGTTGATTTCGTAGAGTGGGGATAGAACAGCGGATGCTCTTTTGGTCTCCATGCACCTTTACAGGAGATGTGAGGGATGACCTCTTGGACGTAATCGGTTCTAGTGAATTAATTCGTTGTTCTCGTTTAAGAATATATTATAAAGTATAACTAGAAAGATATTTGGAAATTGCACACATCTTTGTAAAGCAGGTTGGTTCTAACCTACCTACCTATATTTTAACCTATCTTTACACATATACAGTACAGATAATGATGAACGTAATTAATAAATAGGCAAATAAAATAAAAAAAGCTTCACGTAGCTATAGAAGGCCCGGTTGTCAAGTACAATGGATACCGATTCGTAGATAAGCAATGGAAAATTAGAGACCAGAACTAGGGAGCCTGAGTGACGAGTATCCAATTTTGCGGAGCGTATCCCGTTGCATCCGGCATCCAAGGGGAAGGGGAGATTTTTAGTCAAGTCACTGCACGAAGCCCATCTCCCTTTGACCTCCATGCAATGTAATCCATGTCATACGCCTTGATGCATAAACCACTAACCCCCTTATTCATAAACGTTTGCTAACTTACCAAGCCGCTAATAATTGTTTGTCCCTTTTGCTCTTATGGACACATTGTTAAGAACGAAAGGGACAAACAAATTAGCGGCTTGTTAAGTTAGCAGACGTTTATGAATAAGGGGGTAAAAGTCTGCTCAGTTTGCGTATTTATTATATTTTGATGCGTTTTTTTTTTTTTTTTTATACCACGTCGGTGGCAAACAAGCATACGGCCCGCCTGATGGAAAGCAGTCACCGTAGCCTATGGGCGCTTGCAACCCCAGGGGTGTCACATGCGCGTTGCCGACCCAATAAGAACTTGTACACTCCTCTTTTGAAGAACCCCATACTGTAGTCGAACGGGAAAACCTCGGCAGGGAGCTCATTCCACAGACGGACCGTCCGCAGGAGGAAGTTCCTCTGAAACCGCACGGTGCGCGACCATTTAGGTTGCAAGGTGTGAGGATGAGCGCCCAGTCGGTGGCGAGCGGTGCGATGATGAAAAGTGATGATGTTTTTAGACTTATAGCAAACTTACCGCATCCACCTCAATACAATGAACTTAGGGAGCTTGGCCCAGGTGAACTGACGTTCTTCCTCCATCAGCAGAAGGTTGAAGGCAAGCAAGCAGCCTGATAAGATAAAGAAACTCTGCACAATCAGGTGCCCATTGTAGAAGACGTGGAAGACGACATCGTAGTATGTCTGGAATAAAACAGGTGTTAAATTGACTAACTACAAGGTATCACAAACGGTTAAAGGTTATATTAAGAATCAGAAAGCTATTTATTGTTATCTTGAAAATGAGACTAATGAGTACAATACAATTAATTATATACATAAAGACAATCATATCATCATTACCAAATAAATTACAAAATTACGGATTAAACTGCCCTCTCCTTCGGTGAAGAAGGTTCCTTTTGTTTGATTTATACTAGGTAAGTATTCATGAAAAATTGGAGCTGAGGTTCAGTTAAGGTTGTAAATGCGGGTAAGACTGTCTCTCGAGAAAGTCCGTCTACCAACTGATTTCCACCCTAATTCAACAATATAAGACGCATATGACCGACTTTCCTTACAAATAAAATATGACGGACTTACCCACACTGACCTTAGGTACCTAGTTGTGCTACTGCCAATAATTAAATATAGGTATTGCAGGAATCACCTTGCATCATGCACAATTAATTGACGTCAATACCTACGCATAAGTAATCTTCCCACTTTTAACCCGATTTCTTTCATACGACGTAATTTACGCGGTACCTATTCCCGACGATTTATAAGTGAAGCGTAATTATATTAATGATATATATTTTACTTACCAATTCAATGAATTGAGGATTATTGGAGGTTATAAGTGCCGTTAGTGGCGAATGACCCACCACTACCAAAAAAGTGGTGCATGCCCTGAAAAAAAATCGGGTAGCTTAATCCAAGTTCGACAACACAGACTATAAGGTAATTCATAAATCGTGATACTCACTTGATGCCATTGAACAGCTTGAATCGGGTGAGTCTGGGCTCACTACCTTCTCCTGAAGGCGCGAAAAGCCGTTTCCAGTTGCGTCTCATAGAGAAACATAGTAGAAACCTCCATTCTAAAATGATATTATCGTATTCAAAGAAAACTTTCATAATTTTCGCGGTCAAGGACTATATTCGTCTAGATTAGATTGAGGCGCTTTTTGCCATGGAGTTGACAGACACCTAAGACTTTGTGGAAATATTGCTCTTATTATCAGATGAATGAGCTCTTATAATATCATGTTTTTTAAGGAATTTTTCACAAATTCATCCCTATTGAATAGAAGAAATCTCTTTTACTTACATAAGACTCATAAGAGATCACAATGGGTTGAAGTGAAATTTTAATGGTGAAATTTTAAACTTTGTTAATAGATTCTTTAGATTTTAGATGACACGTTGAATCTGTGTGTATAGTAACAACTTTTGTATATGAGGTACGTTTTCGAAACCCTTATTCTATTAGACAAAAACCATTCACAATCATTGAATTGAGCCAATATTTCGCCCGGATTATCTATATATTCTAGATACATTTTCATAGCTGCTACAGGCATTGACGGGCCGCATGGAATATGCTATACAACTAGAAAAATACAGTAAAATCACAAAACATACATACCTGCAGATTTTCCAGCAGTACAACAGACATCATATAAACTTCCCACAATATTAAGCGCCAGGATCGTCAAAAAAACGACTGCCACAATCTTATCTCCAGTATCTATATTGTCTTTTTCTCCATACTCGGTACAATAGACCTGGTCTTCCACCAGACTCGCCTGCAGCTGATGGGTCTGATAGAGTGAGGAGTTGAGACAGGCCTCGAGGGTAACGTTCAGATTTGTGCTGTTGAGGAATTGACGGCATGTCTTCGTGACGCAGAGGCCCCAATGTATTAGGTTGTGATCGTAGTGTGTGAATGTGTTTAGTGAATATTCCTGAAATGGTGTATTTTTTTTTTAAAGGGCTTATTGCATTTATTTATTATTAATAACACAATTAATTTAATACTACTTATATAACATAATCAATAATATAAAAAAATACATATAAAATAAAAGAACCTACAAATAAAAAATCTCGCCCAAATCGCTGCCAATGGGCAGTGTGCCCAGAAGGCTGGCCGCATTGCCACGTTGTATGGCAATGCTTATTCGCTGAGCGAAATATTGACCAGCCCTCTGGTCAATATTACTGTATGGTGTATTGTTTTAGCAAGTCTGACTGTGAATGCTAGAAAAATATCATTATATGTATAACATGACACAATTTCATTTAAATAAACATACAGTGTAAGTACAGTCAAAGGCAAAATAAGGCAAAAACAATTCTCAATAATATGTGCAAGTGCACTTTAATTCTGTGTAATAAGAACGTCGTATTCATATCATAACATATTTATAAGAGGAATCCTTTGATGCATATTTTTGCACTTGACTGTACAGTAACCTCAATAAAGCTTGTATTGTAAATACCTACTAGGTAGTAAATAAATGACGATATTAATGAAAAAGATATAGGACAGGTTGGCATATTTTTTTTACTTTTTATTCTGTTAATATTTAGGTAGTTGATATCTACATAAAGATTGGTCGACAGACGACTTGCCTTGTGGTGACGGATACAATTGTCACCATCGCAATGTAAGTGTCGACTAAGGAATTAAAGAAGATTGATGATGGGCAGCAGCGTCATCATAGTGGACACATTGCTACGATCGCCAATTCGCTCGCCCAGCTTGGCGCTATGGGCATTTACCTCTTAATGCGTCTGTACATAAGTTAATAGGAGAAGCTTACGTCCATGACTAAGATAGGCTGATGATGTGATAATTGGTCGTATGGTCGTATCATGAGCTACCTGAATGATATGAAGGAGTTCACTGCTAGTGTTGCCAACAAGTTTGGCGTCGACGAAACAGTAGCGGTCACCGGGCGCGCGGAGACACGGGTAGAAGTCGTCTAGTTTGAACAAGGGCGGCAGGCGGTCATACTCTGTCTCTGTAATTTAGAAAATAATGATACCGATACCGGAATGATTAGGTATGAATGAGTAGCGAGTGGCAATGGAGTTCGTGGTGAAACGTCGTAAACTACCCAACTGCTTTTCTTCATTCAAATTCTAAAAACATTTTGAAAACGTATGTAAAAATTTTTTTTATATTGGATATCATATACCGACCGAGATCATCAACATCCGAGGTGGGGACATTTTTCTTAAATTTTCCTTTATGACTTGCTTAATCATAATTTAAACTATGGTACATACATACCCACAGACTATGAACAAATAAAACATGGAAGCCGCACGCCACACTAAATTGCCTTTCAAAAACGGTCCTGAGTTTTAGTTACCAAGTGTCACCCTCTTTTGCATGCATCACGGTAATGAATTTCAATATCGACCTATAAAAACTTAAACCGCCATTTAAAAATAGTTTTAATTGGTCCATTAAAGTTTTGATTGCTTATATTCTATAAACATTTATCAAAGATATATTGATTTAAACTTTCACGATTATCACTCATATTTTAAAGACAAACGGGTCTTAATCGCGACCACGGGTGTAACGTCAGGATATAATTAAACGTAAGTTTACGCGTTTAAAACCCGTTTGTCTTTAAACTGTTTATCAAAGATGTTGCGCCAGCTCATCTTGGCACAATTGAACAATTTTTTGGGGGTAATTTTTGAGCTGGCGTTAGACGTCCAAGTTGTACATGGTCGCAACCCACAGATTAAATTATGATAGTACTTATGCCATTCCACTTTTAGTTTGTGTAATTTATGAGCCTATTTGGTAAAAGTCTCACTTATCCGCCATCAGGACAATTAGATGAATAATTCGTTTAAAGATAGGAACATGCAAATTGCGACATAGTGGGAAGTTTTACTAAACCTACATACTTATCACTCTCAATATGCTAAAATATGTATTTATGTACTCGTGGCATAATTTTAAGAGTTGGACAAAAAGTAAATAATTACAAACAAGTTTATATTATTTTAAAAGACAAGTAAGACTCAATTTAATTAGCTTCGCGAGGCATAAATAGGCTATGGAAGCTACACAGATGGGCAAATTCACTTTTACACACACGCCAAAGACATTTTTTCAGTCCCCTGCGTTACTTTTGGTGAACTTCCAAATGTATGGTAAATAATACTATGCAAGTATTTGAAATAAGAAACGGTTGGAAACTAAATGTGTCAGTATGTAATGCCAGAGACATAATGCTTGTACAATTTATGAAATCTTGTTCTAACTTTGATAAATTTGTCTCCTGGGTTACAAGACAAATTGGTGTTGGTCTACCTACATAGTTGATTGGCCCAGATAAATTGATAGCAGTATTCAGTATTTTTTATTGAGTATTTAGAAACCAGTTAAGCAACAACTTTACAACTAACTAAGAACATTACAGGTACAAAAGTTAATAATTTATAAAACCCCCTTAGTCACTTGTCATAAAACACTTGACTAAAGGACTTTTAATATTATGTTTTTTACATACATAATCAAAAACGTTCTTCAATATACATGTACCTCAGTAGTATTTTATTTATTTAAGTTTTACATAAAATTAAAGAGCTGATTTTTCAATCGCCTGGAACACGAGGACAAAATAGATAGAGCAACCATTCTTCTGACATATACTTTAAACAGGAGTAAATTCAGTTCCAACAGATAAACTTATTAAAGTTTGTTATGAAATCCTGTGTAATTTATAGGTACTACTGCCATGATTTTTTTATATAATTTTTTATATTTTTTTTAATAAAAAATAAATTACCGTTTAAACTGTAAATAACACCCGACGTCTGATGCAAAACACACACAACAAACAAAATCAAAATTTTCATGGTCACTAAATATTTTTGAGTGTCGTCTACTCAATCTATCGGCCACTACTGCCAAAAATTCGCAAAGGCCACACGGGTGAAATACTTGTTTAATATGCATAATAGGCATACATTTTGATAAATCTTGGATTATCCGAACGGTTGTCACGATATATTAAAACGAGTTTATTGGTACTCATTGAATAATCGGTCAAATCATGATGAAGCAGGTTTTACCATGATGAAGGATTTCGTCATATATTCATGGCGACTTAAGTTATAGAATAAAAAAGTTGTTTTGTGTTTTTTGCCAAAGGGCCTTAGTAACCTTAAGCAATTATCGAGCGAACGGATTGAAGGTCTCTGTTTCAGTAGGCTTACCGCGTGCACTTCGAAATTTACAATTTTTGGCGATCACAGACCCTCAATTTCCACCAAAAAGTTCCTATTCAATGGTCATCCAGCGTACTAGTGCGGATTCTCACTAGCGGATATCTACAGCGTAGGTACACTACAACATTTCAAAATATATTATAGTGGCGCAGATTTTTTTTGCTGTAGATATACGCATCGTTCATCAATATCATATCAGCCGAAACACGTCCACAGCTGGACCCTAAAGATCGGCTCAATGACTGGTCAGTCAAAGACAAAATAAGGTGTACACAAAAATGTTCAAAAATATGTCCCAGTGCACTCTAATTCTGTGTAATAATAACGTCGTAACATATTTATGAGCGGATTCTTTCGATACTTATTTTTGCACGTGACTGGTCATGAGCCACCCCCATTTAGCGGAGTCCTGCGACCTTCACCAGGTCATCGGGTACGCGATCGAAACTCAACAAACTTTCCGCCCCAACGGCCAGGTTCTACAGTCGAGTCCATAAATATAATAATATGAACAAATCCAAGGCTTCAAAAATAAATGAACATAGAAAAGTACATATACATCTGAACAGCCAACCAATGAAAAATATGTGTACATATTACCTGTCATATTAATCTGTACGTGTGTGGCATTAATATCCCTCATTTATTTTTGAAGCCTTGGATTTGCTCATATATTTATGAACTCGACTGTACGTGCTGTACTTTATATTGGATATTTTGGTTCCGCTGCGGATGGCCTCAGTTTTGATTTCTGATACGATCAGCAGAGAGACTCCTAGCATAGCACTCTCCATTTTGCCACCTCTCTTTCCTGGATACTTAGCCAAGTTGCCAATCGCTAGCGCTTAGTAGCGTATCGTAGTTTTCCCTCTCTGTCACTCTTTCATATTAGTGCGACAAAGACAGTTAGCTGCCTTTCGTTTACGATTGACGATTAAGCGTTAGCGATTGGCAACTTGTCTAAGCACCCTGTAGCCATTGGTAGCGGCTCGTCCTAGTGGGGATAGGGGCGCTAGAAATCCTGTCTACCAACACCGACGACACGTCGATTGATGTTCGGTAAACATGCCTCTCTATCCTCGTCTTGCCCAATGTGATTTATAAAGGACATATTCGAGGGCGATGGAGCGCAGCATACTTGGCGTTCGTAGAACTGATCGACAGAAACACGGAACTGCGCTCCAGAACTGGAATTGTAGATGTAGGTGTCAAGACCACTAAGCTTAAGTGGGACTGGGCCGGGCATGTTTGCCGTATGCACCCAGCAAGGTGGGCCAAAATGGTTTCAGACTGGGACCCACGGGAAACCTTCGATGGTGCTGGTCGGGGCATTGGCAGACCGAGAAGGAGATGGCGGGACGACCTGGACGCGTTCTATCCAAATTGGGCGGAGAAATATGACGATCGGGCCGAATCGAGGAAAAGAGAGGAGGCCTTTGCCCAGCAGTGGGACACTAAACCAGGCTGATAAAAAAAATTGATTTTGTAAAACAAAATAAAAGCGACTATATTTTCAAACTCATTATTATCATCATCATCATTATCATATCAGCCGAAAGACGTCCACTGCTGAACATAGGCCTCCCCCAAAGATTGCCACAATGACCGATCCTGCGCCACCCGCATCCAGCGGACTCCTGCGACCTTCACCAGGTCATCGGTCCACCATGTGGGGGGCCTACCCACAGAACAGAAAAAACAGTGTGTGTGTTTTTATTATTCCGTGGGCCTACCCACGCTACGTCTTCCGGTACGTGGCCGCCATTCAAGAACTTTCCCGTCCCAACGGCCATCGGTTCTACGCACAATGTGCCGCGCCCACTGCCACTTCAGTTTAGCGATTCGGAGAGCTATTTCGGTTACTTTGGTTCTGCTGCGGATGGTCTCATTTTTAATCCGATCACGGTTTAAACTCATTCGGTTTAAATTTCAATAGTTCAAACTTAGTACCGTAAACTGGGGTTACTTTGAACTTTGGGGTTACATTGATAAAAACTTCTTTTATTTTTTAATCGCGAATATCTTCCATTACCAAACGCATCTGAATATATTTTTTTAAGTCTGGCAAGAACGATAGTTATCCTTATTAATTATTAAATGAGTACGGTCATTAGAATAGCGTATCACGTGTATGTGTGTGTATTTACGTGTACTTTTTGCTATTTTTCGTGTATAAAATAACTTCTAAACTAACAATAAGGGTAGTGAGGTAAACGGTTCTTAATCACATATAACTTGTCAGAAGTGTGTTTAGGTATACAAATATAACGTTTTTGGGGTCTTCAATTCAAACTAAGTACTTATAACAATTGTTTTTATTCAATGGGGTGTCTTTGATCACCTACATGGGGTCACATTGATCAGAATCTTACGTATAGTTGGTTATGGTATGTCTATCCATTTGACTGTTTATTTTATAAGAGGATTGTTCTGTTTGATTTTTGTTTTTAATAAAGTTGAATACTGAAGTTTTTTTTATAATATATCGGGGTTACTTTGATCACAAATATTTGATCAAAATAACCCCAAAACGACGTAAATTGTTGTAACTTTTGATACTGCGAACGGATTTATTTATTTTCTTAGGAGAAATTACTCCTGTAAGGGTTTACATTCAATTACCCTAAAAAAAACATAAGGTATCAAAGTAACCCCAATGTCAGTTTAACTTTGATCACAACGTTTTATTTTTCTATCTTCATACATTTTTAAAGTATCGTTTCAAATTGTTTTACCGAGAAAGATAACAAAAAGTTGATGTTACTATTTTATTTTTGGATTTTTTTACGCCTAATTTTAGAAGATATTGAAGTTTAAACTTTAAAATTGATCAATGTAACCCCAGTTAACGGTAGGTATGACGGGCAGGACCCGGCTATAGGTAGTTCCCGTCCTCCTGGTACCGCTGCCATTGCCAGGTATGTACTACGAGCTTTTTCACTTTTAGGGACACTATTAACATGAAATTAATACACATGGATTTAAAAAAACTTGAGTTTATTTTCTTATTAAATTTACCTTCGAAATATTTACAAAATTATCTATCTACTTAACTAACTTTAAAGTTAAACGCTTATTTATTAAATGTAGGTTATTATCTTGCAACCAATTCAAACTTTAAAAACTTCAATTTGATACATTTTTTACATGATACGCATTCAAACTTGACAATAATCTCAGTCACAATGCATCTCGGCAACCATTGCGGCACTAACGCAAACTTCAAAATCCGCAAATTTCGACGATTTTTCTCTGTCACTCTAATGACGCCTTCGTTGAAGTGACAGAGACAAATCCTCGACATTTACCAATTTCGTTGTTCGCGGTAGTGGGCCTGAATAGGTATCACAACGGTAATAAACTAATAACAATACCAAGACCGATCGGGGAGATATAATTTGCAGTAAAGCAGGCCTAGCCAAGACATCATACTGCAATCGCATATGATAAGCGATTAGTAATACATATGTATAAGAACATAAGAATGACAGATTCGTGAGAAAAGTCACGTGACCATTTCCATACATTACATATACACATTATGGTCACGTGACTTATCGCTTATCGTATACGATTGCAGAATCGCATCTTGACTAAGCTTGTTGTTTGCTTAGTACTTATTCTATTAAGCTTACCCCGTTTGTTTTCTTGGGTCAAATTCAGTAATTGAAATTTCATCCTCTTCCAGTCAACCGATTGATCTGAGGTAACATACCCCTTTGGTACTGGTGACAATACATCACATCATCATCATCATCAGCCAATTGACGTCCACTGCTGGACATAGGCCTCCCCCAGAGAGTGACAATACAAATTATGTATATTCAGTATTTTTTTTTTAATACATACATTCGGCAATAATGTTGTTGTACAGAGAAAGTCTTATTGTGTCTTACTAGAGGCTAATGACGACATCTATTTGCTTATGCTACTAATAACAATAACTGGCGTTGATCCTGACATCTCTGTCTCTTTGAGCTCTGTCTGCTGCTTCGGAGCGGGATAGAAGCAGACCTTCACGAGCTGGTTGAAGGGAGCCTCGATCAACATCCAGCAGGGGAAGGCTACGATGAATGTCGTGAACAGCAGACCGAAGTAAGTCAGGAGCTAAAAAAGATAGATAAATAGGTTTACAGTAGGCATCTCAACCCGTTAACAGGCAGGATTCAAAAAATTCTGAATTCAAGTCTCAACGTCACCCTAGTACTGAACATTCTGTACAAGATACAAAAAGATAGAGATGCTGATTGGTCGCTTTTGTGACCGATACCCTATAAATGGTTAAAAAACGGTAACGCTACGGAATCGCAGCGACGCGCCGTAATCGTCATAACTTTACCGCATATTCTTAACACTTATGCTCAAAATATGCAGCCGCAACGTGAACATCGTAACGTTTGGCCCATACGAAAGATTTTTGAAATCTTTTATGAAATAGTTCCATTTTACGGCACGTCACTCCAATTCCGTGCCGTCGCCGTTTTTTAAGCTGCGGTGTGGTCGTACCTTTAAGACAATTTCACGATGTTATTCCTTAGGTTGCGGTGATTTAAGCAATAAAGGGATACTGGAGCTCTCCTGCTTAGTCGTGCAATGTTACGTGCCTAAATTCAAGAAACTTTACTTCTTTTGTTTGTTTAAGAGTTGACTTACGATCTGGAAGAAGTTGGAATGAATCAGCGAAGTGTGGTTGGCGGCACTGTAGCGGATGACAGACACGTGGACCAGATAGGCGCAGTAGGATATCCGGCCGAACACCGCCCAGCCGCGCCATTCTAGGAGACCGCGGTAGACCGCTGCAAAATAAAGAAAAAAAAATTGCCATACACATTACTGACGTTCACTTCTCTCCTATAGACGTGCCAGTTGAGGGTTGTATGAAACGGTCAACTTAGCTAGGGTCACACACTAAAACATGTGTGTAACCCTAACTCAATTCAGATCATCATCATCACCACTGCTGGACGTAGTACTGCTCTCCTATTAACTATGCGTATAGACGCAATAAGGAGGTAAATGCCCATAATCGCCATGCTGGGCAAGTGGATGCGATCGCCAGATCGCAGTAATATGTCAACTATGATGACGCTGCTGCCCATCATCAACCTTCTATCAAAGAATACTCAGTGACACTTCAATCCCTTTGTCGGCTCTTACGACACCCGTGGGAAGAGTTGGGCTGGTGATAAATGTATTCTTACTGCCGTTCAGAACTGTGCTACCAAATTCAGCATAATTCAAGCTCTACAGAGGCCACTAGAAAGTCTAGAAACCATAACCATTGTTGATTTTCTCCACGAAATGTGCCCAATTGATATCTGCCAAAAACGTGACATGCGAATATTTTTTTTTTCAATAAAGCTTTATTACTAGTATTCTAAGATGTTTATTATGAGACCTGTTTTCCCGACCTTAGACCCCACGGGAACAATGACGATATAAAACAGATTTTTTGTAGGATCCACAGGAGCAAAGAAAAGACACACATGATATAGGCCTCTTCTATATATATGCAATATGCATGATG
>JALPQI010016775.1:0-33611 GCA_025490895.1 Thaumatotibia leucotreta
GAGATAGTTTTGGAGTTCAAGTGTATTTGTACTTTAATTATAGCGGTTACAAAGTTTACATCGACTTTTCATTGAGACCCGGAGGGCACCGTTTGTCCATTGGTCCTTCGAACCGGATAGTTCAGTGCGTGCAGCAAGGCTCCTTTTCGCACATCGTTCCCATAGTAGCAGTGGATCGCTGTTCAGAGGGATACGATTTGAGTGGCAATCCATACGGCAAAGAGCAGCGACGGTGGCGCCATCTAGCGGAGCAAAGCCGAAGAAGTAAACTGCCAAGAGGTCAGCGAAGAGGGCGCTAAAAGCAGCACAGCAGATCAAGGTGGAAAGTTTGTGTGAGTGAGAGGTGTATAGTGCAAACCGTGAGTACATTTACATTATTTTGTTAGGCGAAGTTCAACCTTAGTTCAAAGAAGATCAAAACTAAGTCAGTGGAAGTTCATCAAAATTGTTAGACATTTTCAACCTTATAATCAAGCAGTTCTGGACTTAGTGAAATTATGGAAAAAAGTTCAACTTGTAATATTTAGCTTAATTAGATTTAGGACTTAGAAAAATAAGCGAAAAAACGAAGGTACGGGGAATCCATGCCGGATTTCGCCTAAGTCCCAATTTCTCAAACACTTGTAATTTTTTCACAAATTTTACTTCGAAATTTTCTAAGTGTCGTCAAATAAAAATTAAAAAACTTGTTGTTTGAAAATTGTTTCAGGTTGTTTATAAAATAGTTGTTAATTAGTTCTGTTTAATTTTAGCACTTGTCAAATTTAGCAGTTATTGGCGTTTTATTTTAGTTTTGTTTCAACATGGAATCCTTACTAAGTTTTCAATCCGATTTGTCCTCGCGTATATGTAAGGCGATAATTAATTTTAAACAGTCGCCTAAGGACCGTATAACGGAATATTATGTTGAAGGTAAATTAGAATCGTTGGAACAAATGTGGTCTGACTTTAGACAAGGGCACAAAGAGCTAGTGCAAAAATCTGACAGTGCATTATTGAACAAAGCGAAGTACATAAAAGAGGATGTTTTTGAATCAACAGAAGAAAAATATATGATATATAAATGTGAATTGAAACATGTTTTAGCGGAGTTTAAGGTCAAATCTAATGCAAATAAAGTGAATAATAGTGCAAATGAAAATGTAAATAAAAGGTCATCTCTGGTCAAATTACCCAAGATCTGCATCCCCACATTCTCTGGGAAATATACGGAATGGACCACATTTCGGGATTTATTCGTGTCAATGATACACAATAATTCAGAGTTAGATAACGTACAGCGGTTGCAATATCTTAAAGGTTATTTGACCGGAGAAGCTGAGCAATTGATTCGGCACACACCTGTGTCGGATGCTAACTATGCTCAATGCTGGAAACAATTAGAGGAACGGTACAGTAATAAAAAATATATTTCCAACTGCATTTTGAAGCGCTTGCTTAGTCAACGAAACTTAACAAGCGAGTCAGCGAGTTGCTTGAAGGAACTGATAGACACGTCCTCTGATTGTTTGAACGCATTACGAAATATAGGTATAGATGTTTCGTCCTGGGATTTGATTGTCATCCATCTGCTTTCACTTAAATTAGATTTTGAATCTAGGAAGCAGTGGGAGTTAAATGTTGCTACTAATGTGCCTTCGAATTCGTTGCCAACATTTAAAGAGTTCCAGACATTTTTAACTAATAGGTATCGGGCTTTGGAATTCATTGAGCCTAAATATGTACATAAACCTACATTGTTCAACCAAAGGGCATCGACCAGTAAAGATTCCGTGAAGGTGATGCACACTAGTAATGTAGTAAATAAAATGAGTTGTGAGTTTTGCGGCGAAGAACATAAGTTGTGTTTCTGTAAGAAATTCGCCAACCAGGATTTTGAGAAAAGGCACGAATTCGTAAGCAACAATAGAATTTGTTATAACTGTTTAGGAAGCAACCATGGTGTTAGATTCTGCCAAAAAGCCACCAGCTGCAGGGTATGTCAGAAAAAACACCATTCCTTGCTTCATCCAAAGGGTGCTCCGACTGGTAATTCCGGTAACATAGTTCAATCAGTCGGAGAAGGTTCGGGTGAAAGAGTGGCTTTCGGACCCTCAACTGCAGGGACTAGTCAGCCTTCAAATGAGATCACATCGGTATTGACTTGTTTTTCGAAAGGTCAGGTACGAAACCAAGTTTTGTTACCCACGGCAATCGTGAACGTTGAGTCAAAAACAGGTCAGTATCGGCCAGTCAGAGCTTTGTTGGATCAGTGCTCACAGGCCTCTTTTGTAACGGAGGCCACAGTTCAAAGGTTGGGATTGCAGAAAACTTGTACCGACCTTACAATTACGGGAGTTGGAAGTGGTGAGCTGCTAGCGAGATCAAAGGCAACTGTAAAGTTGAACCTTCAATCAATATCCGATCCGAACTTTAAGTTGCAGGTAAAGTGTTTCGTATTGACAAAAATTACGTCATTACTTCCAGAAAGGCAAATATCAGTTCCGGATTGGGTACAATTAAAAGACTTGTGTTTGGCGGACAAAGACTTTGATTCGCCCAATAAAATAGATATTTTACTGGGAGCAGAAGTGTACAGCAAGATTATGAAGGAAGGTATACTGAAAGGACCAGATGAGTCCCTGTTAGCTCAGTGCACTGCCTTCGGCTGGATACTATCTGGGCCAACGGATCAAAGCAATGAAAGTCATATATCCGTTTTTCATACACGAGTAGAGGACAATGATGTAATTAAAAGATTTTGGGAATTAGAAAACGAGCCTTTATTGGGTAAACAAATTTTAACGAAAGAAGAGTTGAGGTGTGAAGACATCTTCGAAGCCACGACGCGTAGAGATGAAGATGGAAGATACGTGGTGAAATTGCCTTTCCGCGATGAGGAGCCAACCTGCAAAAATGGAAACTCTCGTGAGATTGCAATAAAAAGGTTAGAATCATTAGAAAGAAAGTTCACAAAAGATACAGTCCTGAAAGAAAGATATACGGAAGTAATAAATGAATATTAATAATTAATGAACATAATAGATCAATCAGGAAAAGCAGAAGATATCAAATAAGCTTAAATACTAGAATGTAAACAGGACAATATAGTAAAGATTCTAGGACTCACCTGGAATCGAAGTCGCGAAGAGTTCCGATACTGTCGTTGTCGCCGCTGTCTGCACCTGTAACCAAAAGAAAGATTATATCGGACGTTGCGCGGTTATTCGATCCCCTGGGAAGGATAGCTCCATGCGTAATTAAAGCTAAGATATTCATTCAGCGATTGTGGATAGCGGGGACAAGATGAGACGAAGAACCACCAACGAGTATATTAGACGATTGGTATACTCACCGTGATGAACTAGCTCAACTCACCGACTTCAGGATTCCATGGTGGATGTTAACAAGGTCCTACAATATCGTCACAGAATTGCATGGCTTCTCAGACGCGTCCAATGCTGCCTATGCTGCAGTGGTTTATATGCGCGTTGTGAATGCTTACATCCCAAGAAAGGATATAAGGGCTTACACAGATTCAACGGTGGTATTAGCTTGGTTAAATAAGCATCCAAGCAATTGGAAAACGTTCGTGGCCAACCGCATTTCGGAAATCCATTCTACACTAGAAACCTCGCAGTGGTCTCATGTCTCCACAAAAGACAATCCAGCTGATTGCGCGTCGCGAGGAGTTCAGCCATCAGAACTTGCAGAGTTGGAGTTGTGGAAATTCGGCCCGAAGTTTCTGTGGGAAAAAGATATTACATATAAAAGGCTTAAGGACAACGAAACAAAGGAAGAGCAAACATTAAAAGTTCACATTGCCCAGGTAAAAATGTAAATTTTTGACAAATACTCTTCGTTGCAAAGACTTATAGCATATTGTCGGAGATTCATAACAAAAAGGAAAATTAGTGAGAAAGGTCAAAACGTTAAGTAGGTATTTAAATAAGTGGGAATGTGATGAAGCACTAAATAAAATGTTGTATCAAAATAAGTCAAGCAACTGAATTTCAAGCTGAGATAAAGGAAATAAGTACTTACGGTCATATCAAATCTAAATCATCCAAATTGTTGTGTTTAACTCCTTTCCTCGATGAGCAAGGATTGCTTCGAGCGAATAGCAGAATAGGTCAATCACGGGCATTCGAAGGAGTGAAGGAACTTATAATTCTACCACACAGTTCACACGTTTCGGATTTAAAGGAGGATGACTTACCCCCTAGTAAGTGGCTTTTTGGTAGGGTCCTCACTAAACATCCCGGTTCAGATGGGATTACTAGAGTGGTGTCGTTGAAATGTAAAAACTCAGTTGTGAAACGCCCCACTTCTAAAATTTGTGTTTTGCCTATTAGTGATAAGTAGGAGTAGGGAGGCAATGTTAATAAGCCTATTATTTCGGCAGTGCCTATATTTAAATGTTGTGTTCTATATTTGTTGTAAATAATCCTGTTGTTATCTAAAAGTAAGTTGAGAGTAGAGTACTTCTGTTATTTTTAATGCTCACCAAGTTCCGATTAGTCAATGTTGCTATGGTGGGCGGTTAGAAAGGACATTCTGTCCTTGGTGGGCGGTATGTCGAATTCGTAGTTTTAATTATAATATTTTAATGTGTAAATGATCCTAGAGATGGCGCTGTATGGAATGAAAACTTGATAACGAAAGTTTCACTGTAAAAATATAAGACTGTTTTCGATATGTTATTAGATGAGATAGTTTTTGGGAGATAGTTTTTGGGAGATAGTTTTGGAGTTCAAGTGTATTTGTACTTTAATTATAGCGGTTACAAAGTTTACATCGACTTTTCATTGAGACCCGGAGGGCACCGTTTGTCCACCATATTAAAATAAGTTTATTTTAAATTGCTCTTTTCAAATTTACCACTTTCATGAGTGGCCGCCAAAATTTAAAAACGACGCCAACTTTACCCAAACCCCTTTACAGTAATTTTTTAGTTTCTGATTTTCAAAACTACAATTTATGTACATAGATTAAATCTAACTAATCTACTTAACCTAACCTATATCTAAGATTGGCCCTTGTGGCATTGTACCGAGGATGCTGGCGGCATTTCCTCGCTGTATCGCAATACTGATGCTTCTGATTTTTATTTAAAAAACCTTACGTTTTTTGATATCATATGTTATTAAAAGTTTAAAGATTAATAAATTTCCGACAAGTTGTGCTAACATACATTACCGTAGGTCTTATAGTTTCAGAAGAATAAAGAAAGAATAAAGAAGTGTACTTTGTGAAGTCGCGAATCTCTGAAATTATAAAACCTACGGTAAGTAATGCATGTTAGCTCAACTTGTTGGACATTTATTAATCTTTAAACGCTTCGTAACACACACTGTCAAATAACGTAAGGTTTTTTTTAATAAAAATCAGAAACTGAAAAATGATTGTAAATATCGCAGTTTTTCACGTACTACGTTGCTAGCACAACTTTTTTTGGTTGCAAAATGTGGTTTTATAGTGCCCTACGGTGTCTAAACAACATATCAAAAATGTAGCTATACTGCATGCTTTGCCAGTTTAATGTAAAGTTTGACCGTACTAGTATGCAGGGACGGACAGGTAAAGCTACGTCTTCAATTGTACATGATTAAATCTCGGCTCAGTCTGAAATATAAGGGTAAAGGAATTGAATTATACCATGTTCCAGCCTCTCTAGCCTAGTTAGTAGTGACTCTAGTTCTAGTTAGGGTTCGAATCCCGGCGAGGACATCATTTATGTATTTATTTATCACAAATTGTCATTGGCCATTAGCTATGTACGTATTTTTTATAGATACTTAAATTTATTATAGGTACCTATATACTCGTAATCGTCGCTTGGTTTGCTACCCATATCACAAGCCTTAATTGAGCTTACCGTGAGACTAGGTCGATTTGTGTAAGATGTCTCAAGACATTTATTTAAATATTTATGTTTTCAGCCCTCAGCAAATAATTGACTGCAGCTACCCTGATGGCAACGAGGGTTGCGACGGGGGCTCGCTGAATGCAGCCATGCGTTATGTCGCCAGAGAAGGTCTAATCATGGAAAAATTCTACCCTTACAAGGGAAAGGTATGCATCCACGATGGAAAGGTATCGCATAATGGCCCTCTGAAGGTCTGTTTCTGTGGACAATGTAACAGTGTTTTCTCGGAGATGTTCTACCCTTTAATGGGAATGACACTTGTACCACCTTGTACCGATCGAGTTTCAGAAGGGCCAGAAAGGCCGTAAGATCCTGTGCGGGTATGTTGCTAAGTCCGAACTGATCATCGAGACGTCTTCTCTTACCAAAGTGTATTTACACTACCGGTCAAAAATTTTTGTTTACTCCACGATTTTACTACAAATTTGACTTTTATTCCGGGCGATCACTTTTCCAATGTTTAAATCGATTTTTTGAAGTTACCTATCATTTCATTGTTTCTTGGCCTATTTATTTTTATCTAGTTGTTATTTTCGAACAGCTAAGAGAACTGAGGCAGATATGGCAGCTTTAGACAGTCAGTCATTGCGGTGTTCATATTAATACCCTTCATAAAATGCCAACTTCACGTATCTTTGACTTATTTCCGCATCAGACTCATTAGGTAAGGTACATGGAAAAATTGTTCTGAAGTCATGGCTGGCTAATATAAAATAGCTAATTATAGGCAACACATCAGTAGCAAAATTATTTTGTTTGTAACATTGAATAAAATAATGCAAAAGCTCAAAACTAGATTATGTAGGTACCGAAATCGTGGAGTGAACTTAAACTTTTGACTGGTAGTGAAGAAAGGGTCAGGCTACAAAATTAAATCATCTGACTAATACTGCTGAGAAATTAGACATAAGGTAACCATTACCGTCCTATCCAGAAATTTTCAATAGCCACCCTGAGCAATGGTGGGCTGCGCTCACACTCTCTCGATCATTATAGTTAAAAAACTGCAATGTGTACATAATCTTCACCATCATTATAGACGTTTAATGCTAGGGATCCCCCAGAGCACACCAATGCCATATTGATCGATCATGCGCTGGAAGATATAAATGGGGCTACGAACAAATAAAACATGGAAGCCGCGCGCTATACTAAATTGCCTTTCAAAAACGGTCCTGAATTTTTGTTGACAAATGTCACCCCCTCTTCAATCCATCACGGTAATGAATTTCAATATCAACTTATAAAAACATAAACCGCCATTTCAAAATAGTTGTGATTGGTCCATCAAAGTTTTCATTGGCTATATTCTATAAACGTTTGTCAAAGATGCTATGTCCGGCCACTCTTGGCACAATTGAACAATTGTTTTTGGGGGCATTTTTGAGTTGGCGTTAGACGTCCATGTTATATATGGTCGCAGAAATGGGGAGATTTCAGCAGCTGTCTTTACCAGATCAGCATATGCAAGCTCTTGTTTTATATTGCAGAAAGGCCGCTGCCGTTACAGCAGACTCCTCGTGCGGGCCCGGCCTCGTCGCTGGGCGCTCCTGCCAGCAGGAGACGAGGATGCAATGGAACTGGCTCTGGCTGCCATCGGGCCTTTAGCAGTCGCTGTCAACGCTGCGCCATTCACGTTCCAACTTTATAAGTAAATTACCCACTTAGTTGTTCTATGCTTTACTCGTCCATACGTTGTATACTCCATTTCAAATACCGATGCCACTGCAAAGTTTTATGTGGCATCGGGCCATGGTATTTGAAATGGAGTATACCTATTTTGCGTGGAGGATGCTACTTCAGTCGTCACCGCATAACGCTCAGGGGGGCTACCATGATATCTTAAATGCGATTCACTTTAGGATCGGCTTATCAGTTTTTGACAGATCTTTACGCTCAGCACATGATTAGTGCGACAGTATGTCGCTGTGAGATAGATTTCCCATCTTTTACTAACTATATTAATAAAAGAGGGACGGATAGTCTATCTCGCGGCGAAATATTGTCGCACCAATCATGTGCTAAGCCTACTTGTATGGAACTGACATATCGCGATTCAGTTTAGGTCCTAACTGAATCGCCTTAGTAGATCGTGGTACCCCCCTGTTTTTCATTACGAATATAAGTGTAGATTATCCGCAGTGTGGTGATGGCAATAAGAATATATTTGTCAGCAGTCACCATCCCTACTCTTCCCGTGGGTGTCATAAGAATCGATTAAGGGATTGAACTGACCATTCTTTGATAGAAGATTGATGGTTTTGGACGGCCAGAAAGGCCGCTGCCGATACAGTAGACTCCTCGTGCGGGCCAGACCTCGTCGCTGGTCACTCCTGCCAGCAGGAGACGAGGATGCAATGGAACTAGCTCTGGCTGCCATCGGGCCTCTGGCAGTCGCTATCAACGCTGCACCATTCACGTTCCAACTTTATAAGTAACCACCAATGGGTCAATCCACAAGCCTGTAACGACAGTTACCAGTTCTATCGTATGTTTTTAAATTTAATCAAAGTTTAGTTTCCAAATGTCTAGCCTAGCCCTGTTGCTATGATATTAGGAGGCCTAAATCAACTACATTAATATAAAAACATACAAAAGAATTGGTAACAGTCAGTTACAGTCTTGTGGATTTACCCTAATTAACTTTAGGTTCATGGAGCCCCAGCGCACGCAAATTGTTTCCTGAGATCGCGGAACGTCTGGTTGACGTTACTAAAGAAGTAAAGACCGAAGAGCTGGCGACTGCCTCGCACAATGCGTCAGTATTGCGATACAGCGAGGAAATGCCGTCAGCATCCTCGGTACAATGCAACAAGGGCCAATCTTAGATATATGTTAGGTTAAGTAGATTATTTAGATTTAATCTATGTATAGAAATTGTACAGTTTAAAAAAGAAAGAAAAAGAATACCATTGTTAGTTGTCCTCTGCTTTGTCCACCCTTTTTACCTATCAATGAATATATCAGATCTATCGTAGACGTGCTGGACACGCATTCGTAGCCGTGTGGCTCGAGCTTTAGTTGTAATATCGGTATTTTGCGACTAATCATTTGTTGACATACAACGAAGCTGGAGGCTCTGGGTACCAGTCCCGGCGAGGGCATTTGTGTGTTTGTAATTGTAACCAATATTTATGTCTTGGTCATGTAGGCTTATGATGGTACCGTGTTTAATCGTTTGTCGTTTGCCGTCAGGTTCTAACAAGTATGTAAGTGCGAAGGTGATAAGTAGCACGATAAATAAATAAAACGGGACCATCATAAGCCACATGGTTATGTTCTGTAAGTATTTAAATGGGTACATATTAATCTATGCATTAACTGTTTTGTCAACCTAAGTACCAACAACAAAAGGATTTTGAGCTTATTGTGGGACTAGTTTGATTTGAGTAAGATTGTCCTGTGATATTTATTATTTAATTCTAGAGGTGGGGTCTACGATGACTTGTTCTGCACGCCATGGCAGCTGAACCACGCCATGCTGCTGGTTGGCTACACCCAGGAGTACTGGATTCTGCTCAACTGGTGGGGGAAGAATTGGGGAGAGGACGGATATATGAGGTAAGGTTGCCATGCAGGGTGTTCCGTGTTCCTTAAGGGCCTACGCTAGCTTACACGGATTGCCCGCAACGGATGCCCGCCTCAAATAAATTTTATAGACACCGCTAAGGCCCTGATTTCTCTGACTGATTATGTTTTAAATTAGGAAGGTTACTTGGGACATTAATTAAACTTTTGTGGTACCTACCTATAAATATATTTTGTTAAAATCAATAACCATTTTTTTTCTTTTTCGTAAATAAAAAAATTATTCGTAAAAGTGTGAGAGAACTTTAAAAATAACATAATAGTTAATCTCAGGTAGCTGACAGTTCATGTCAAAATAATTTAAGGAAAATTAGGATGCTCAGCCTCCATAGCCTAGCTGGTAGTGACCCTGCCTACGAGGTGGCGGTTCTGGGTTCGAATCCCGGCGAGAACATTATTTGTGTATTTATTTATCACAAATATAAAATGTGTTTCTTCGTTGTGGTTGGCATAAGTATTTATTATATCGTCGCTTGGTACCCACATCACAAGCTTATTGAGCTTACCGCGGTATTAGGTCGATTTGTTTATTAAGATGATGAGAAAATTATTGGTTATTTTTCCATTGGGATCGAAGGAGTTTGAGTCGAAATAATTCAAAATATACATACAAATTCAAAATTATGAAAATAGCCAACATAAAAAGAAGAGAGAAAAGATGTTTGGTCTACAAGTTTTCTCTATTTTCAGGATACGGAGGGGTTTCAACCGGTGTGGAGTCGCGAATATGGCAGCCTATGTGCAGTTATGAACCATAATAAACCGAAATAATGTTCTCATGGATGTAGTTAAGAGTTTATTTCTAGCCCTTTACACTAGGCCATCCTGTGCCAAACACAAGAGATGGTTGGTTCTTTAAAATTGTCGCCAAAAATCATTTAACCGAGTACCACTTCCCAATCAACAACGAATGTAATAGACCTGGGTGCTTAGACAAGTTGCCAATCGCTACCGCTTAATCGTCAATCGTAAACGAAACGCAGCTAACTGTCTTTGTCGCACTAATATGAAATAGGGACAGAGAGGGAAAACTACAACACGCTTCTAAGCGTTAGCGAATGGCAACTTGGCTAAGCATCCAGAGGGCCGATTCTTGAATCTCAATTTCTTCCACTCTGCTAGCTTCAAAAACAATGAAAAAAAAAATAGAAAAGTAATCGATATTTGGTACACACAAAGTATATGCATCCAAAAATTAACGTGAAAAAATCAAAAATTGCTCTGCAAGTATTGAAAAATTATTTACCTAGACCCTTTCGTACCTCGAATCTAAAAAATTATACCTAGTTACCAACTACGCAGACGTATCTTTCACGGTACCATAATCCGACCCAATCTAAGAAAATCAGCAAATTAAAATTCGGCCAAATGAAAGTCAGTAGGTACCTAAGAAAATAATTTGATAAATGTTAGTAAGGCAAGTGAATCGTTTGCGAAAAATAGTTTGGCAAGTGATATTTGGTGGTGAAATGGAATTATGCGAAAATACGTGGTATATATGAGCATATCGTTTTACATGCTCACAGTGTTCATATAGGTACTTGGACCTCTCAAGGACGACCAAATATTCCAATAACCGACATCAATACGTCGTTATTGGATTGATACTCGTATAATAGACATTTCATAGTGGCCGTGTGGTGACGGCAGTAAGAAGAAGAATACATTTGTCAGCACTCCAACTCTTCCTGCGGGAGTCGGCAGAATAGACCTTAGGCAGGAAGAATTGGAGTGGTGACAAATGTATTAGACTGACGTCACCCCGAATTCTTATGCCTTAGAATTGAAGTGTCACTGACCATTCATTGATAGAAGATTGACGTTGGACAGCAGCGTCATCATGTGGACACATTACTGCGATCGCCAACCTGCTTGCCCAGCGTGGTGCATTTAAGTACCTCCTAATGCGTCTATAGGTTAGGACGCATAGGTGTATTAGGAGGTATTGCGTACCCGCAATGTACGCATAGTAAATAGTAGAGGCCTACGTCCCACAGTGGACTGAGACCTGATCATGTGATGGTCGCAAGCAGACTACGACGGAAAACAGTACCAATCTGTCTACGATCACGGGTGTGATCACGGGATCATCATGCTCGAAACGTCAGGATAATATTAAACGTACATTTTCGCGATTAAATCTCGTTTGCCGTTAAAATATGAGTTAAATCTCGTTTGCCGTTAAAATATGAGTTCTAGTAGTTCTAAACATAATTGGCAACAAATTGAATTTCTACAATCTAAAAGCAGAAAACAATAAAAAATTCATAAGACGCAGTCTAGACATTCTTCCTGTTTTAGAATGACTGAAGTCTTTGAACAACATGTTATAGTTACGTCGTTTTGGATAACATAATATCGTTGCCGGATTTAATTCGAAGAGTTAACATTAATAAGAGGTAATGCGACTAGCGATGGTGTACTTAAGAGGAAGCATTTGCAGTGATATAGTACATAACGATACGAGTGCGAAAAAATTTATTTCGAAATGAGTGGCGATAAATTAAAACATGACATTTTATATCGACACGAATTTCATTTTCGCTCGTGTTTCGTACGACGTTTTTCAGTATCTACAGATTGCCAGAAAGTTTCAACCTGACAAGAAATGAACCACTTCTTACTAGCGCATAAAAAGAGTACCACCTGTACTTAAAAAAAAACGCAGTAATTAAGGTACACCTAACCAAACCAATTTAATAATTTCCGGACCGATACGACCTTCAAACCTTCAAGAAAAGAGCGTACTTCCACCTTAAAGGCCGGCAACGCATTTGCGACGCCTCTGGTGTTGTGGGTTTCCATGGGCGACGTTAATCGCTTTCCATCAGGCGATTCGTCTGTTCGTTTGCCACCTATAGCATAAAAAAAAAGTTAAAAGTTTCATAATTGAAAACCTACTAAGTACTAACTACAACCTAAATCTTAGAAAATAAATATTAAAATATAAACATAAATGAAATTAAACCTAAAGAAACGCTTAAAAGAAGCTACTGACCTAAACCGCCCCGATAGGTCCCCAACGCAAAGGTGTCCATAACGCTGGCTGCGTTTCCGCGCTAAATCGCGATGGACAGTCTATGCTCCAGGAACGAACCGGAGCGGGGATCAAGGCCCCTTTCCTGCAGGCGTCGTCCCAGTTTCCTAAGAAAACTATAACTACTGTCATCATCATCATCATCATCGGCCTATGATAGTCCACTGCTGGACGTAGGCCTCTCCTATTAACTATGCATATAGACGCATTAAGAGGTAAATGCCCATAATCGCCACGCTGGGTAAGCGGATTGGCGATCGCAGTAATGTGTCCACTATGATGACGCTGCTGCCCATCATCAATCTTTAATCAAGTATGGTCAGTGGCACTTTAATCCCTTAGTCGACTCTTACGACACCCGCAGGAGGAGTTGGGGTGGTGACAAATGTATTCCTTCTGCCGTCACCACACGGCCAATAACTACTGTAACTTGAACTTATTTCTAAAAAAAACTTAAGGGGCTTATTCTGCTTCCCAAAACTATGTAATGTAATGTAATGTGTCCACTATGATGACGCTGCTGCTCATCATCAATCTTTAATCAAGTATGGTCAGTGACACTTCAATCTCTTAGTCGATTCTTACGACACCCGCAGGAGGAGAAGGGGTGGTGACAAATGTATTATTTCTACCGTCACCACACGGCCAATAACTACTGTAACTTGAACTTATTTCTAAAAAAAAACTTAAGGGGCTTATTCTGCTTCCCAAAACTTCTATTGATATCTGAAAGACTAGACCACAGAATTAGATTTGGATAGAAGAAACAAGTTCATTCATTTGTATGGCGGCCGAGCGTGTCAGATTTTGTACTGAAGTTGTTACTTGCCTATGATTGTAAATATGTCTCAGGCCCTTGAGTATTCATATTTTTTTGTGTTATTGCAATTAATATTACTTAAGGAGGCATTATTAATGTTTTTGTTCACTTCAACTTACAAAATTTGACGCCCGAAAGCTGCAAGCTGCGATTAAAGACGCAGTACTCAGTAGATTTTAATGAGTTCATTTGACACGCTAAGTAGATACGTTTGCTTGATCTATGGTATATATTGTGGAGTAGACTGTGTAATTCTACGTCAATATATAGAATAACATGTTCAGAAACGTGTAATTCGATAAATCGATGGCGGTAAGCAAAATAAATAATCAGTCAGGTGTAGGTACTTTGTTAAGATTAAGTAGTTATAGGTATAATAACATAGTTGTAAATCTTATGTATGTATCTACTAAACTAACATTACTCCATAGCACGATATGAGTCCATACTCGTATCGCCTGAAAATAAAATATTTTTATTTTTATTTCTTTGAACGTATTGTGAAAACACAAATCAAATGATTTATTAACTAAATATTTTGATTTGTGCTTTTATTTTTTTCCCCAGTAGTCACACTACTTAATACTATATAAATTATAAATATTGGATGTCATATACCAAAGAAAAAACGACCAAGATCATGGTCGTTTCCAATATTTACCATTCAATATTTATAATTTAAAGCGTATTGCGAAAACACAAATCAAATTATTTACTAACTAAATATTTTGATTTGTACATACCTATTTATAATTTATTTATTTTATTTTATAATTATGGTCGCATGTGACCTCATTAGCGTGACCTCCCCTTAACCGGAAGTGTCAGGAACCATAGACAATGCAGTTAGCTCGAGTTTTGACGTACACCGGAAAGCACTCAGACGTCTGATGCCAACCGTCCAATTATGAATTTTAGCCACACTGCGAATTGTTCATTGGATAAAGAGGTTTGATTTAGTATTTTTGATTTAACAATGAAAAATCCAATATTTTGCATCAATTCTAAAATTTATGTTTACTTTAATGTCCAAAAATTTTTTTTTCAATTACTGCAATAATTCCTTACGCTGAGTACGTCATTTTCTTTACCAGTCACTTTTTGGTTAGGTCACGCTCTGAAGACGCAACTTTCTGTGGACGTCACGTTCTAAGGAGGCTACTTTCCGAGAGCGTCACGTTCTGAGAATGTCACTTTCTTAGATTGCCACTTTCTGAGTTCGTCACTTTCCGAGTTTGCCTCTTTCGGAATTCGCCACTTTCTGACTTTGTCACGTTCTGGGTTCATCACTTTATGAGTTCGCCTCTTTCTGACTTTGCCACTACGACGCGACGCCGTGTACGCGTCGTACACTAAAGGTCTACCCCGACACGTTCGTCACACGTTGACCACACGTCCACACGGCGACTACGCTTTTGCGACTGACGTGTATCGAGCGACCATTTGCACTGATCACTCGTTCACGCCGCGTTATGTATTAGGGACCATTAAATCGACCAGTTGACTATGACTACTCATCAAAAGTGTGAGTAGAGTTGTTGCCGCGTTAGGGTGGAGTTGTTATAATGTACAAAGACCTTAATGCCTGATGCAATTTGCCTAGCTAAGTTTACAGACCTTGATAATGACAGAGAGTTTGTTTTGACATTGAAAACTAATACGCCAACGCCCCCTTTGATTCATCATTGAAACTAAGTTATCAGCAGGTTGATGCAATTATTTGATTAATGATTTCAATACAGTATAATATTAATAACAAGAGATGCTTTAGTAGGTATTAATATGTAAATTAATGTATCGCTAAGTATATATTTAGTTAAAGTTATAAATTTCCTCAATGTTCGCGCTAAATTTTCCTGATCTAATTAATAGTGAGCTGACAGCGACTTATATTATACGAGGGGTGCCTTTTATATTTCGGGATTTAAACAAACAAGTGCTGCTATCTGTTAACGGTGGCTATAAAAGTAAGTTTTGGTTCCTATGTGCAAATACGTATCGCAAAACAGACGCCGTGTCTTTTGTTGTAAAATTAGTGTACCTAATTGTTTACCAAAGAGTAATTTTATTTTGGTGTGTATTGTCTTATTGTTAACGTAACAATTTATTAGTACTGTCTAAGTAAGAAACAATTTTCTTTAAAGATTTAGGACCAGTGCGGGTAGGTAAAAGGCCCTTTATATAGTAAAGTTCCTTAGTTTTGGACTACACTTCTAGGGGCGCTGAAGTCGCATTTTTCGGCTGATAACTCAATACAAGTTATTCAACATATTATGATTAAGCCTGTATGTAACAAAGAACCAATGATGTTTGCGATGTATCTGTGTAAATTAATGAATATGTTTACTGGTTCATGGAATTTATTAAACTGATTAATATTATTTTGTATGTTACAAGAAAATTCTCAATTCTTTGTTAAAATCAAAATAAAAAGTATTTAAAAGTATGAATATAGGTTTCATACACGAAAATAAAATAAATATACAATACAATATTCACGAAACGGCCAACGTTTACTTAATTTCAAAAAGGCACGTTACTTACAATCCCATTAGTAAATGACTCAGACAATTTCTAAAGTATATGATCCATACTCGTAAAACGCCTTCTTTGGAACGTAAATAGAAAACAAATAAACATAAGTGAAACACACCAATACAAACCAAATGCTATTTACAATACTAATGAAATCAATCCACTCTATATTAGGCTTCGAATCATCGTCCACTTCCCATTTTGTAACAACTACAAATCTTCCATAACTATCCAGCATAAAATCATTACAAGAAGAAATGCAGGCTGGAGGTTGAGTTTTCTTTTTACCTAAATACTTAAAGCATATCGAAATCAGAAAACTCATTACAGTGATAGCAGTCGAGCGACTCAGGAACAGTAATATCACAGGGGTGTTCGCACTGTGTTTTGGTATATTCTCGCTTATTTCGCCCAAGAACATAAAATGACTCATCAAACATAGACACAACATACCTAGTCTGTTAATGCCTCTGTAATCTACAAGTAGAGAAGTAATTGTTAGTGCAGTTATCACAAAAGACGGGACCACGATAACAGCTTCTAAGCTTTCAGATACTCTTGCTAAATGTAATTCCACTGAATTTTGTATTTCAGTTGTAAAATTCTTGGTGAACTTTTGGTGTATGAACTGCCACCCAGAAAAGTCTATGAACGGCAGCATTATTTCGTTATATGCCAAGTCGAAAATCACTTTCGTCTCCTGCCGTCTCCATTGGTCAAAGTGTAGTGTGCAATTTTTTGTGTCATACGGCCAATTCGTTAAATCGGAAATACAAAATACTTTATGCTCTGTGCGAAACCTGCAGTCCACTTTTCCCGTATTGTTTAAATTACAATCAGCGTAGAAAAAATCGTAGTCGTACACATCTGCTGTATTAACCAGTTTATATCCCGGAGTCCAGATGTCGAAACTCAAAACTTGCGTGATCCTGATACCACCATATTCTTCTGGTTTCCATGCCAGTCTATAGTCTTGCCATTCATAGTGATTCCAACTATATAAAACCAGCATTTCTTCGTTAGATTCAAGATGGAATGTTTCTACCATGTGAGAAAATTTCACAGTGACATTTTCCAAATTTCTGCTTGTTGGGGGTTTCATTATATCCGTGTCGCATTTCAAGAGACGTTCTTTTAAATTCTTTTCTGTTTCCATTTCTGGTGATTGGTAGTTCAGTCTACATTCTTTGCATAAGCCAAGGCATAAGATGGGGAGTATTGTGAATTTGTGTCGAAACATAACTGATGTTAAAATGGACATGCCCACCGCTGATTTGGAAATGAAGAGTGCATAAATGAACAAAAAAATTAATTCCTACTAATCTTGTAACTGAAAAATTATCAGTATAAATGTAGGTATAATTATTTACTAATTATTTAATATATTGTGGGCGTGCACCGAGAATGTCCATTTTATCATGAACAGTTTATTGATAAAAATGAATAGAAAGCGTTATTTCTACATAAACGACCTTGTTATTGAATACGTTTCATTATCAGTAAATTTAACGATATAGCAAACATAACCTATTCCCAATCTGCAGTGGGCGTATACCGCATGCCAATTTTAGCATCAGTTATGTTTCGACACGCAGTCACAATACTCCCCATCTTATGCCTTAGCTTATGCAAAGAATGTAGACTGAACTATCGATTACCAGAAATGGAAACAGAAAAGAATTTAAAAGAACATCTTTTGAAATGCAACACGGATATATTGAAACCCCCAATAAGCACAAGTTTGGACAACGTCACTGTGAAAATTACCTACATACTAGATACATTCCATCTTGATTCTAACGAAGAAATACTGGTTTTATACAGTTGGAATCACTTTCAATGGCAAGACTATAGACTGACATGGAAACCAGAAGAATATGGTGGTATCAGGTTCACGCAAGTTTTGAGTTTCGACATCTGGACTCCGGGATTCAAACTCGTTAATACAGTAGATGTGGGCGACTACGATTTTTTCTACACAGATTGTAAATTAAACAATACGGGGGAAGTTGACTGCATGCTTGTTACTGAGCATAAAGTATTTTGTATTTCTGATTTAACGAATTGGCCGTATGACACGAAAAATTGCACACTACACTTTGACCAATGGAGACGGCAGGAAACTAAAGTGATATTCGATTTACAGCATTTGGCAATAATATTGACATCTAACACTGGTTCTGGATGGAAGATAGCACAACAAAAGGTTTTCAAGAATTTTACAACAGAAATACAAAAAGCAGCGGAATTACATTTAACAAGAGTAGCTGAAGGCTTAGAAGCTATTATCGTGGTCCCATCTTTTGTGATAACTGCAATAACAATAACTTCTCTGCTTCTAGATTACAGAGACATCAACAGACTAGGAATATTGTGTCTATGTTTGATAAGTCATTTTGTATTCTTGAGTGAAATAAGCGAGAATATACCAAAACACAGTGCGAACACCCCTGTGATATTACTGTTCCTTAGCCGTTCAACTTCTGTCGCTGTAATGTGTTTTCTGATTTCGATATGCTTTAAGTATTTAGGTAAAAAGAAAACTCAACCACCAGCCTGGATTGCTTCTTGTAATGAATTTGTGCTGGACAGTTTTGGAAGATTTGTAGTTGTCACAAAATGGGAAGTGGAGGATAATCCGAAGCGTGAGAAGCCTAATATAGAGTGGGCAAATTTTATCAGCGTTGTAAATAGCATTTGGTTTTTATTGGTTTGTTTTATTTATATTTATTTGCTTTTTACTTATATACCGAAGAAGCCGTTTTACTCGTCTATTTACATAAAGGGGTGAGTCACTAAGTAATTCAATTGTACAGTGTTATTTTTGATAATGAACGCGATGGACATCTCCTGAATTTACAGGATTTTTTTTTACATTATTCCACGGTTCATAATAGTACTTACCTAATCATGCAGAAATTAAATTCCGCTTTGGTAATCAATCACAAAACGGTGAAAAAAAATTCTTCTTACGTAGCTAACTACGAAACCATAATTACGAAAACGTACCAAAGACCATACCAGCAGGCGTAGCCAAGATGCGATTCTCCTATCGTATATACTATAAGCGATAAGTAATAAATGTATGAGAATGACAGATTCGAACGAAAAGTCACGTGACCATTTTCATACATTATTGAGGTCACGTGACTCATCACATACAATTGCATAATGGCGTCTTGGCTAGGCCTGGCAGCACTCTTTCTATTGCTTACTACTAAATCTGACCCAAGTGGACCTTAGGTAAGAGTAGTTTTTATTACTTGTTAATAAAGTTTACAATTTACATATATCAAATTTCATGACTTTTTCTTATCAAACACATATCCTTACCAAAGGACTATGCGTCAAAATTGCCCCAAGACCAACAAACATGAGAGTTGGATCATTAAATAGGTCTTTAACTTTACTTCATATCATTCTATGGGCACGAAATCGAATTCCATTGCAGAACTGAGATATTCATAATTATATTTGTCAGCGTGAATACGAGCTAATTCAGTACAAAAAATCTGTAGATTCAGCCACTAGTTTGTTTGGATAGCTGCAGCTGCCAGCGATCACCGTCATTTTTATGTAATATAAAGGCTGAAAAGAAAAAAAAACAAATCGAATGAGGTGGTTAACATACAATCACTTGTGCACATTCTTTTTTTTACACACTTCGGTATCCTAATTATTAACGAACAGTATTTCTGATCGATTGTATTCACGCTGACAAAAATATGAATATCTCAGTTCTGCAATGGAATTCATCTGGGTGCCCATAGAATGAAATGAAGTAGATTGAAAGACCTATTCAACATGTAACTTTTAGCTGTGTTGACTTTGGGGCAAAGTTCCATACAAAGTTGGGCATGGTCCTTTCGTTACTGTAGCATTTATAGTTTCCAAGTAAATCGACTGTGACAGACGGACATGACGAATCTGTAAGGGTTCCGTTTCTGCCATTTTGGCTACGGAACCCTAAAAATGACATCATCAGCCTATTACAATCCACCGCTGGTACTTCAGAATATTATTTTAATGTAATGTGTCCAGTGGGCGTGGCACATTGCGTAGAACCGATGGCCATTGGGGCGGGAAGGTTCTCGAGTGATGGCCACGTACCGGAAGGCACAGCCTGGGTAGGCCCCCCACAAGGTGGACTGATGACCTGGTGAAGGACGCAGGAGTCCGCTGGATGCGTGTGGCACAGGACCGGTCATTGTGGCAATCTTTGAGCGAGGCCTATATTCAGCAGTGGACGTCGTTCGGCTGATATAATGATGATGAATGTGTCCATGATGACGCTGCTGCCCGTCATCGATCTTTCATAAATGAATGGTCGGTGACACTTCAATCCCTCTCTTACGACGACCACGGCAAGAACGGTAAGTGGTGTGAAATGTATTATTACTGCTTTTACTACGCAGTCTATACTTATATCTTCACAGATTATATCAACTCCAAGCCAACGCAGCAGCAACTCTGAGTCTCACACTTGAACGAGTGGACAATGCAAATGGTTGCTCGACACATGTCAGTCGCAAACGAATAGTCGCCGCGTGGACAACGTGTGGTCAATGTGTGACGAATGTGTCGGGGTTAACCTAGTGTACGATGCGTAGACCACTCGTCGTACGCTACTTTAATATCATTTTTTTAAATTAAAGCTAGTACGTATAATATAAGGTTTATTTCAATATTCGACATAGAGTGGAGTCGCTGTTGAGTTGTTATAATGTGTGAAGACCGTAAAATAACCGGCCAAGTGCAAATTCGTCATTTGATACAAGGTGACCCTGACCTTGATAATGACCCAGAGTTTGTTTCTATACTGAAAACAAATACGACAACGCCCCCTTTGATTATGACCATTAAAACTAAGACAGGTTGACGCACAATATTTATTTCAATACTATATGACAAAAACAAAATATGTTTTAGTAGGTATTAATATGAATATTGATCAATCGCTAAGTACTTATTTAGTTGAAGTTATGAATTTCCTCAATGATCGCACTGAATTTTCCTGATTTAATAGTAAGATATTATATTACAATTTTCCTGATCTGATACTAAGATATACAAGTGCTGTCTTTTATATTTCGAGATTTGAACTAGTGCTAATCTCTAAACTGTGGTTATAAAAATACGTTTAACAAGACAAGTTACATTCCAGAAAACAAAATAAATGTACAATATTCACGAGACGGCTACGTTTCCTTTATTTCAAAAAGGCACGTTACAGTCACATTTAATAAGTGTCTCAGGCCATTTCTAAAGCATAATATGATGTATAAAATGGCTTCTTTGGAATGTAAACAGACAGTAAATAAACATACGTGAAACACACCATTAAAAACCAAATGCTATTAACAATACTGATGAAATCGATCCATTCTATATTCGACTTCACACTCTTTGGATCATTGTCCAATTCCCATTTTGTAACAATTACAAATCTTCCATAACTATCTAGCACAAAATCATTGTAATAAGAAATCCAAGCTGGCGGTTGGGTTTTCTTTTTACCTAAATACTTAAAGCATATCGAAATCAGGAAACACATTATAGTGACTGCAGTCGAGCGACTCAGGAACAGTAATATCACAGGGGTGTTCGCACTGTGTTTTGGTATATTCTCGCTTATTTCACTCAAGAACATAAAATGACTCATCAAACATAAACACAACATACCTAGTCTGTTAGTGCCTCTGTAATCTAGAAGAAGAGAAGTAATTGTTATTGCAGTTATCACAAAAGACGGGACCACGATAATAGCTTCTAAGCCTTCAGCCACTCTTGTTAAATGTAATTCCACTGCATTTTGTATTTCTGCTGTGAAATTCTTGATGAACTTTTGGCGTGTAAACTGCCACCCAGAAACCTCGCTGTAGGGCAATATTATTTCGTTGTGCGCCAAGTCGAATATCACTTTAGTCTCCTGCCGTCTCCATTGGTCAAAGTGGAGTGTGCAATTTTTCGTGTCATACGGCCAATTTGTTAAATCAGAAATACAAAATACTTTATGCTCAGTGCGAAGCATGCAGTCAACTTTTCCCGTATTGTTTAATTTACAATCTGTATAGAAAAAATCGTAGTCGTCCTCTTCTGCTGTATTAACGAGTTTGTATCCCGGAGTCCAAATGTCAAAACTCAAAACTTGCGTGAACCTGATACCACCATAATCTTCTACTTTCCATGTCAGTCTATAGTCTTGCCATTCATATTTAGTCCAACTGTACAAAATCAGCATTTCTTCGTTAGAATTAAGATGGAATGTATCTGCCATGTGAGTAATTTTCACAGTGACATTGTCCAAATTTCTGCTTATTGGGGGTTTCATTATATCCTGGTAGCATTTCAAGAGATGATCTTTTAAATTCTTTTCTGTTTCCATTTCTGGTAATCGGTAGTTCAGTCTACATTCTTTGCATAAGCCACGGCATAAGATAGCGAATATTATGAATGCGTGCCGAAACATAACTGATGCTAAAATGGACATGCGGTACACACCCACTGCAGATCAGAGTGCATAAATAAAAAAAGATAATTTAATTCCTACACAGAAAACCATGTAATTGAATAATTATCAGTATACTTGTAGGTATTACTATATTTACGGGTGTCGGGTACACAACAGGTACCTATTCATTTCCAAATCAGCAGTGGGCGTGTACAGTCACCACACGGGATTGTTGAGCCACTTACCACTGTTCGCAACTTGGTCGAATAATACAAATCGGGTTCCGAACTCTTATGAGGCCGGTATCACGACTTCGGCCGAACTCTGGTGACCAATGGGGTGGGCGTAACGGGCGTTTGTACGGTTAGCCAATGACCGCTCGCGTTTTCTTCAGAAGGTGACATTACCATGGTTACGTAATACCAAAAATGTTTAACCAATGATATCGCTATTTTTCCGGAAGCTGACGTTACTATAGTTACATTATAACATCAGCTTTAGTCAGACGTCAATCTAACTTCAGAGCCCTGATGGTAATTTCGTTCACTTTCCTTTTAACGGCTGCCACTGACAGGTATTTTTTCAAAGTTAGAATTTCAGTCAGAAACTATCAAGTCTCTAATAAAAAAAATATGGCTACTGACAGATTATAGGATTATAGGTAGATTGACAAAGGTTACCTACCATATTTCTACAAAGGTTACATAAGTTTTCAACTAACGTCAACTGAGCTGTGGCGGATGGTAATAAAGACAGCAATAGCATTTGTCTCTGTCAATGAAAAAAATAATTTAAAATTGCTCGATAAGATGCCTATTTAGGCTATTTATATAAATATCTTGAATTGAAAAAATACCTCGCCTATTAATGTCAGATAAATCATGGCATCCGATTTGACGAAAACAGGAATATATTACTAAACGGTTTTAGAGAAATCTATGAAGAACTGTCGTTATCCAGTTTCCTCTACGAACAACGACATCTAGCGTCTAATAATGGCCGATGACTAATCCTTAATTCTCGTAGAGGAAGAAATTTTTATTATTTCAACAATCAAAAAAAAAAAAACACCGACCTAGCAACGGCAAAACAACCATGAGAAAATTATAATTATTCCCTATTTGGTAAATTGCCCCTTTTTTGCACAATAGTACATTTATGTGTAGCGGAATTTGTTTGCTTCCGAGGAAAATAGACAACGTGCATTGGTTAAACGAAACCTCCGCCATGGAAGCCCGAGCAGAGTTCTGAGCCGCCCGTGACAGCGAGTTGTCAAACGAAGTAAACAAGGATTAAATTAATTACACAAAATGGATTGGCTCAATCAGCCTATTTAAAGTGTGTTATGTACCACAATTACCAGTGCAGTTTATCCCATATATCAATATCGAACTGATTCTTTGGTGTCCTTCAAGCTGTGACGTGTATGACTCTGTTGACTCTTATTTATTTTATTGTAGTGAAATCATAGTGAAATACGTATAGATTTTATATTAATTTTAATGATGTGGTAGTATTAGTACTTTATTACCCTTGCTATGTCTCAGGGACTAAACATATTAAATGCCGCCCCATCCCCTACGGCCCCAACAATTTGTCCATATTGCCCCCAAACTCGCCAGTTCAAGGGACAACGAGGCCTTAACGTTCATATCGGCAAAGCCCATGGCAACCGCACTGCCGGGACTTCACCACCACAATTGTCTCAGGTAGCATCCAACTCAAATTCCGACAATGCTGGTCTACAGAAACTCCCTTGGCTGAAGAAAAATGTGCGTGTTTTGAAACACATTCCTAAGGGTGCAAGAAACCTTGCTGCAAGTAAATTTTCCAATTTGATTGATGCCTGTTTACGAACAAATGAAGTTGACGATTGGTTTTCACTTCTTTCATTTTCGTTTACTGCACTAAGGGTTCCTGACAGTGGTACAAGTAAATCATTAACGTCGAAAGTCAAACAAAATATTGATAGCATTAGTTTATATTTTCCTGACGAGCAGACCCAAAAGCCTAGATCAGTATACCGCACAATCGAAACCAAAGTCTATGACGGCGACTTAAGAGGTGCGGTTCGGATTTTAATGTCCGATTCGTCCCTTGCCCCATCGAATGCCGCAACTTTTTCGGCTTTAAAGGAGAAACACCCATCGCCATCTCGGCAACTCAATTACCCACCAGAACCCGACCTCACGAATGAATATCTTACGGTTTCTGTTTCAGACGTATCCATTGCAATAGACTCTTTTCATAATGGCTCTGCGTCAGGTATAGATGGGCTTCGTCCGCAGCACCTAAAAGAACTTGTCTCATCGAATGCCGGAGACAATGGAACGAGACTGGTCGAATCTTTAACCAAACTCTGCAACTTCCTTTTACGCGGTATGCTTAATCCCTTAGTTTGCCCTTATCTGTTTGGCGCGTCCCTGTGTGCATTAACCAAAAAAGACGGTGGTATTAGACCAATAGCCATTGGTACTACCATCAGGCGGTTGGTGGCCAAACTGGGTTGTCGCTCTGTGAGAGAAAGGATGGCCAATTTCCTTCAACCTACCCAGGTGGGCTTCGGCACACCACTGGGATGCGAGGCAGCCATCCATGCGACTAGGTATTTTTCGAGCTCACATCTTAATAGTGATACTGTCATAATTAAGTTAGACATAAAAAACGCCTTTAATTCTGTTGAGAGAGACGTAATTTTACAAGAAGTAAAGGATCAAACCCCTGCGTTGTACCCGTTCCTCTTCCAGTGTTACTCCTCTCCTAGCAAACTTTTTTATGAAGACGATTCTATCTGCTCGCAAGTCGGGGTGCAGCAAGGCGATCCATTGGGCCCTCTCGTGTTTTGTCTTGCTATCCAAAAACTGATAAGAACATTAGAATCACCTCTGAACATCTGGTATTTAGATGATGGAACGATAGGAGGTGATCCTGATGTGGTGTTCAATGATATCAGCCGACTCTTGCCAGCACTACATTCTATCGGGTTAGAAATAAATACTTCAAAATGTGAGATGTATGCATGCAGTGCTTTAGCGTCAAATTCCGTACAAAATTTTGAATCCTTACTACCAGGAATTAGAGTACTCGATAAATCTTCGCTATGCCTCCTCGGAGCACCTATTTTCCCTGAAGGGGTGAGCGCGATACTACAAGCAAAAACAGCAGCTCTGGTTTCCTCGTTTGAGCATTTAAAACACCTATCAGCGCACGTGTCTCTCACCTTACTTCGCAGTTGTTTCACATTGCCGCGCATAACCTATACCCTACGGACCGCACCTACTTGGATGTTCAAGAAGGATGTATTGGACTATGACACTAAGCTCAAAGATGGTTTGGAAAACATCCTTAACGTCCAAATTAATGAAGCGCAGTGGCGCCAGGCGACGCTTCCCATTCGCTACGGAGGTTTGGGAATTCGTAAAATGCACGATATCGGTATCGTAGCTTTCCTCGCCTCGTCACATGCATCGGCGGATCTTGTCACTAAAATTCTCTGTTTTAATGGAGGCAATATCCGTCTTTCATTTGTGCAGGAAGCTTTGGATGAATGGTACGCTCGATCTTCTGGATTATCGCCACCAGCAAATCCAGCTCTGCAGCGAGCCTGGGACGACAGCTTGTGTGAACATGCATACTGCCATTTACTCAACGGCTCAGTGCAATTAAAAGATTCCGCCCGTCTTAAAGCTGTAAAACAACCGGAGTCGGGAGCCTGGTTGCACGCCCTACCCTCACCACACTTAGGAACCCTACTTGATAACGACACCTTGAGGGTAGGGGTCGCATTGAGACTAGGCTCCAAGGTATGTGAACCCCATCGCTGCATATGTGGAGCAACTGTTGAAGAAAACGGGCACCACGGCTTGAGCTGCTCCCGGTCTGCAGGGCGATTCCCGAGACATCATGCGATCAATGAAATAATACGTCGCAGTATGATCTCGGCGAACACGCCCTGCATACTGGAGCCTCAAGGCCTAAGTCGCACTGATGGCAAGCGACCGGATGGTCTGACGCTGATTCCATGGTCCAAAGGCCGCTGCCTGCTCTGGGATGCAACCTGCGTGTGTACATTTGCTGCAACACACATTCATCACACCAGCAGGACAGCAGGCGCGGCCGCAGAAAACGCTGCCAGAAATAAGCACGGCAAGTACGCCAACCTGGAATTAGCGTACGATTTCATTCCGGTCGCCGTGGAAACGTCTGGGCCGTGGTGCAGAGAGGCCAAAAAACTTGTAAGGGACCTGGGGCGGCGTCTATATGTTAGAGGTGGCGATTCCCGTTCCGGCTCCTACCTTGTCCAACGAATATCGTTGGCCATCCAACGCGGGAATGCTGCTAGCATTCTCGGCACGTTTGGGCCGGGTGGTAGCCGGAACGAGGTTTAGGTCTCTACGGTTAAGTAGTTTGTATTTTAGATTTAGTTTAATTTTTATTATTTAAGTTATATTGTTTTTGTAATGTATTTAATTATTAAATTTTATGTTATAGTTTTTATTCTTTGTTAATGGAGTACATGTAATTTAATAAAATGCATTGGTATCATTATTTCAACTAGTTTTGACATACTGATATTTTGACGCAACAAAGATTCGTATTTAACTGACATATCATCGGGGAACATCGGTCATGTCGCGATCGTGCCTACTAACGAAAAATACCGAACCCATAATATTACACGACCAAATTGCATCCATTGCCAAGTGGCTCAACATTCCCATGTGGTGACTGTACAGCATGTCAATTTTAGCATCAGTTATGTTTCGGCACGCATTCACAATACTCCCTCTCTTATGCCTTTGCTTGTGCAAAGAATGTAGACTGAACTACCGATTACCAGAAATGGAAACAGAAAATAATTTTAAAGAACATCTTTTGAAATGCGACAAGGATATATTGAAACCTCCACTCAGCAGAAATGAGGACAACGTCACTGTGAAAATTACCTATGTAGTAGATACATTCCATCTTGATTCTAACGAAGAAATTCTGATTTTGTACAGTTGGACTAAATATGAATGGCAAGACTGACTGACATGGAAACCAGAAAAATATGCTCTTATCAGGTTCACACAAGTTTTGAGTTTCGACATCCGGACTCCGGGATTCAAACTCGTTACTTCTGCTGAATTAACCAGTTTAAATCCTGGAGTCCAGATATCGTAACTTAAAACTTGTGTTAATGTGATACCACCATAGTTTTCTGGTTTCCAAGTCAGTCTGTAGTCTTGCTACTGATGGCCGTTCCAACCGTATAAAACCAGCATTTCTTCGGTAGAATCAAAATGGTATGTATCCAGTATGTAGATAATTTTCACAGTGATGTTATCAGAATTTCTTCTGATGGGGGATTTCAATATATCCTTGCCGCATTTCAAGATATGTTCTATTAATTTTTTTTCTGTTTCCATTTCTGGTGATCGGTAGTTCATTGATTTAAACCTTCACGATTATCACTCATATTTTAAAGATAAACGGGTCTTAATCGCGTAAACTTACGTTTAATTATATTATCGAGCCTGCCTGCGACCACGGGTGTAACGTCATGCCCGAAACGTCAGGATATAATTAAACGTAAGTTTGTTTAAGACCCGTTTGTCTTTAAAATATGATAGGTAGTTCAGTTTATATTCTTTGCATAAGCCAAGGCATAAAAAGTAGGGTATTGTGAATGCGTGTCGAAACATAACTGATGCTAAAATTGGCATGCGGTATACGCCCACTGCTGATTTGGAATACCTAGGTATCGGTTGTTTTTGCGATGCCCTTAAATATACTGATAATGAAATGTATTCAGTTACAAGGTTTGTTATGTAGAGATTACGTATTCTATTTATATACACTCTATTCCATACATAAAGTAGGTTACTATTTACTTACTTATCTGTCATGCATTTGACCATCATTACTATGCAGAGCTTCCCTGCTTTGCGTTACTCTATCAGCAGGTAGAAGAGGCTGCAAATATGATTGTGTCAAGATGAAAATCATTCTTGCGTGATATATTTAAATGCCCATAACGAAACTTTTAGTAAAAGCACATAGACAACACCCGTAATCGTATTACTAATATAAGTATATTTATTTTTCTGAAAACGCATACAATACCTAAGTACAGAACAACAAACTCATTTCCAGATTGTCAGTGGGCGTACGAGGCAGATGCATTTTAGTGGCAGTCATGTTCCTGCAGGCATTCACAACACTCTCCATCCTTTGCATTTGCTTATGCGAAGAATGCAAAATAAATTACCGATTACCAGAATTGGAAACAGAAAGGATTATAAAAGAACATATTTTAAGATGCAACAGGGATATATCAAAACCTCCTATCGGTAAAGACATGGACGCAGTCATCGTGAAAATTGTATTTTATGCCGTTGAAAAAATCCATTTTGACTTTAACGAAGAAATGCTTACTTTATACGCCTACAATGACTATTATTGGTTTGATGATAGATTAACTTGGAAGCCCGAAGATCATAAGGGTGTCACATGGATTCCATTCCTAAGTTACGATTTCTGGAATCCTGGAATAAAACTGGTTCATGACCGAATAAATGACTTCAATTTTGACTACACTGATTGTAGAATGAACTATACTGGGCATGTTTGGTGTATAGTTCACAGCGAGCATAAAGTATTTTGCAATTCTGATTTAACAAACTGGCCGTATGACACTAAAATATGCACTCTGCAATTTGATCAATGGGATGTACAGGAAGGAAAAGTGATTCTCGACTTGAAGCACGTAGTACTCATATTGCCTTATAACCAGGGCTCAGGGTGGAAAATCCCTCGGCGTAACACATTCAAGAATTTGACAACGGGAATTCAAACAGCAGAATTTCATGTAACTAGATTGGCAGACGCGTTAGAAGCGATTATAGTAGTTCCGTCTTTTGTGATTACTGCAATAACAATAACTTCTCTGCTCTTAGATTACAAGGGCAATAACAGATTAGGGATTTTGTGTTTTTGTCTGATCAGTCATTTTATGTTCTTAAGCGAAGTGAGCGAGAATATACCAAAACACAGTGCGAATACTCCTGTCATATTATTCTTCATTAGCAAGTCGATCGTTGTGACTATAATGAGTTTACTGTTTTCATTCTGCCTCAAATATTTTGCAAGGAAGAAAGTCCAGCCGCCATCATGGATAGTTTCTTGCAATGATTTTGTACTGGACAGTTATGGAAGATATGGGGTTGTTACGAAATGGGAAGTAGATGATGATGATGATGATGATAAGCCTAATTTAGAGTGGATCAATTTTATCGGTATTGTTGATAGCGTCTTTTTCTGGGTGGTGTGTGTTACTTATATTTATTTGCTTTCTAGTTATATTCCAAAGAAGCCATCTTTCACTTAATATCAATATTTTCTGAGTAACTACAATATTGTCGTCATCATATCAGCCGATAGACGTCCACTGCTGAACATAGGCCTCCCCCAAAGATTGCCACAATGAACGCTCCTGGGACCTTCACCAGATCATCAGCCTACCTTGTGGGAGTACGGGGCCTATGTGGCCGCCAATCGAGAACACTAAGTGTAATTATTATGAAATCAAATTACCTATATCTAGTTACTAACTAGGTAGGCGAACGAAACTATATCAAAATACAGTGCAAATACTCCTGTCCAAAAAAAATGTTAAACGGACATTATGTCACACTACCCATCCACTTAGGGACTTTATTTTATTCGTTTAGGTAATTTTGCTACCTACATTTATATTTGTTGTACATATAGTGTTTGTAGCTCGAGCTACTGCAGAATAAAAATGTAATTTTTTTTACGTCCAACATCGAGAATTTCATATTCAGTCCTATTTTCACTTTTAGCCCTTTTAGGGACACCCAATTTAAACTTTATCGGCGTTTTTATTATAATATCGCTTATAGTTTATTACTTAAATTAACATCAAAACCGAGTTTTTATTAAAATTTTGTGCTAATTTCAGTAAAGATTTATTAATCTCACGCTCACGTTAATTGGGTGTCCCGAAAAGTGAAAATCCCCACTAAGTTTCGTAAAAAGTTTCGATCAAAAGGTGTCCTCAATAATAAAACAGAATAATTTCTTGAAGTAAAAGATTTCGTAGAAACTAAATTTTTGCCCCACCTGTTAACACTAGAGTATTTGGTGGTATAGTCCATTTCAAATACGAAGGCCTGATGCCACTCGAAACTTTTGTCATTTAATTGGTCCACTACAAATTGGCACGTGTGGTACATCGATGTATGCATAAAATATCACGCCACAAAAGGGCCTGGCCAGGTTTCTTTTGTTATCACTGATCCTATTGCTGACGCCTAATGACTTTGTTAAGTGGAATCGGGCCTTCGTATTTGAAATGGACTTTAACTACTGGGAATATTTTTCCCACTTGTTACCGCTAAAATATTGGTGGTAAGTGGTACTATGTACTGGGAAAAGAAATCTCAGGAATTTTAATTTACATTCACAGTTGTTCCCACTGGTAACAGGTGAGAAAAAAAATCCTATTTATTAACTTATTATACTCCATTTCAAATACCATGGTCCGATGCCACTTCAAAGTTTTATGTGGCATCCGGCCATGGTATTTGAAATGGAGTATACAGACAGATGGGTGGTAACCCTACTCAAATCATTTCCACGTTCAAAATTAAATAAAACAATCCAAATGCAATACCGTTTTTATTTATTTATACATAGTAATATGTCAGTTGTCATTTTGTTAAATGATAAAGTACAGTCTTGGAAATATTAAAAAAAATTATATAAATTTACAACAAATCGAACGCGGCCGTTCCATAGGGTACTCCAAAGTATCCCGTATTATTTACAGGCTTATGATAAAAATAATAAAATTAGTGGCATTCGCGGTAGGCGGATTGCCATACCATACACAGAAGTATCCAATCAGTACCTTGACTTAAATAGCATTTCTTTCTTACCCTTATAAACGTCTAAAATTAACAAGCCGCCAAGTATTGTTAAACCCTTTTGTCTTATAGACATATTGGTAAGATCGAAAGGGATAAAGAATACTTAGCGGCTTGCTAAGTTAGGCGACGTTTAAGAATAAAGGTTAGGCCTTTTATACGTTAAGAAGCCTTTATAAATTCTAAAAACTACGTGTTTCTTCTGAAATCATTTTATTGTATATGTTTTTAATTAGCTAGGCTTAGGATTGGTGTGATAATATGTTGTCGCGAGATATACTTCCCGTTTTTTACTGACTATATAATAATATATTACGTTAGTAAAAGAGCGACGGATACGTTTATGAAACCGTGAAATACTGTCGCTTTAATCATGTGCTAACCCAAAAGACACAGTTATTAAAAAACGTCTGTTATAAATAGTTAACTTGATTTCTAAAAAATAGTAAGACACTCGTCACTGACACTCGTGACTGGTCGTTACTGACATTTGACGTTTAAATTTTTACTGTTATTGGTATGTTATATTACAATGAGGTATTTATTATGTATAAATGGGACTGAATGTATTATATTTATATAGTATATACCCCGTTTTAAGTCATACTAATAATAACTAAAGGCTTCTTTCCAATGCGGATTTTCCGATTGCAACAAGTCAAGGTACTGATTGAAATATTTCATGTGTGATACTTATTTAAGATCTATATACATAGGAATTATATAATATGAGCACGGTTAAGTATCCCCATAGACGAACACCACAAAACGTTTAATGATGGTACCGATTATAAATATTCTTTAGTATTTTTCTAATTTTTACAATTATTTTAATTTTACCTATCTATTTATAGTGCCAACATCAAGTTAATTGTATATTTATGTTCAACATATATTACTGTAGATAACAAATCTACATATAGTTTTGTGTTCGTGTATTAACTCCTTATATATTCTGGTATCCTAAAAAAACCTATCCTATGTAAAACGCACTCTCATATACGGCGATTATATTGCTCGCTCTTTCAAATAATTATTTAAAAAGAGAGACAGAATATACGTGACAGTAATGCCACCAAACGGTTAAAAGCCGTAGTAATTTGACAGTTGACGTACATATCAAAAAGTATGGGAAAATAGGCTGACAAAACTAAGCCTTTTGGGTCGATTGCAAACAATTAGAACATAGATAAACGCTTCATGAAAATAAAAATCATAATCGTTTCCATTGTGTTACTTAAACTTAGTCATAAAAACTTTATGGATATCTGTAACACAAAAATGAGACGTTAATTAATTTTGTTTTCATGGAAGCATTTAACTATGTTTTTTTTTATCGTCCCTTTTACCTACGGCCTTAGCACATCTTGTCTTTGACAGCAACTCGCAGCTACCCGTCTCTTTTCGATTGTATTGATTAAAAAGAGACGTGTAGCTGCGAGGTGCTGTAAAATAAGTTATGCTAGCCCTCAGGTTCGCAATATAATTGTCATATAAGCGTGCGTACTATATAGAGGTTTAGTGATTACAAAAATGGCAGCATATCATATGGTAAGTCTGTTGTGCTGACTAGGCAAGATACTATTTCACAAAAACATTTTTTATCTATTTGCCGTGGATCTAAATATACGAAGATACTAAAGTGGTAACACTTTTATAGGACATTCAGATACTGATCTACAATTGGTATTTAGACACAAATTATTCACAATTGGGGCATTTTAATCAACAAGGATTGAAAAACAACTATTTTGCATCGTAAAAACCATAATAATCGTCAAGTTAATTGTCGACAACTTGCTGTCAATTTTATTGCATATGTCAATGATTAGGGCTCTATCGGGCATTGGTTTCTTTACAATATGTAGGAAAACTGTTTTCTGATTTAGATTCGGGATCTGTCCTTGTTGATTAAATTGAACATAATTTAACGGACATAACACAACATATATTTATAAAATTTATTCACGATCAATCACATGGACTGAAAATATGGACATGATTGATATTCTAACTGACCAGACAACACATTTCAAGTTTGTGTAACAGTAAAATATGTTGTCTGATTTTCTTATCTATGGACAGATTTGTTTGAAACAAAATGTTTATAACAATATCACATACAGTTAAAATTGTCATTAACTTACTACTAATTAGGTATTTTACACATACCATGGAGCTAAACCTATAACAAATGGCAAATCCAAGGGGGTCATGGTTACTGAAGATTCAGTCATTATCTCTAGGAGCTTTTTTGAAAAAGAAGTAAAACTGCGTTTACTTTAAGATATTAGCTGCCCCTAAAATATTAAACCTTGCGAGGTATACACGAACGAGGA
>JALPQI010016776.1:0-33316 GCA_025490895.1 Thaumatotibia leucotreta
CTTCTTATAGCAAAGGTATTTATCAAATATCATTAAATATCCCTTTCCTCACAAAATCTACTGGAAATACCTATGGAAAATTCGGGATTAATGACAGGTTATCGTCGCAAACCGACTGTAAATAAATATTAAACTTTTGAATCCTCAACGCTATATCTCGGTTAAAACGCCACATTGACACCGCATCACTGATTGTGAGAGGAAGCACGTGAAGTACAATGAAGGGTCGCACACAGTTATAACATGTATGTATATATTTCGTTCAATAACGGGCATGAGTTTGAAACCGTCCGGTTGCGATGCGGATCACGTGCGTATATTGGCAGCTAGGAATCAGGGACGCTCGCGTCAACTCGACTATAGCCATCGGCTTAGAATTCGCACCTGCCTCTTATACATACGAGACTCCAACTTACTCCACACGCTGAATTTGAATAGGGTCTCAAATGACCGTAAGTGAATCTATTGTACTTAGGGGTAGGTGATGAAAGGACTGGAATTGAATAGAGGGCTGTGGACGAGAATATTGAAGGAAAGAATTAAGTTCCGAATCAAATATGTTTGCGATGTTTAAATAAGATCACGTACATACCTAATATTTGTTTGAATTCATGTCACACTGTGGTCGGGTTTGCTTTACTTGCATTACAAAAAATATTTTTATAGATGTAAACTTTCACGATTTACGAAACACTTACCTATTGTAACGACAAAGTGTGCGACAAAGTGGGACGTTTTTCACAAACACGCTGAGAAATTTAAAACTTTACTTTACATCAACAGTACTCACCCGTAAATATCTAGCGAAATCATAAGCTCAACGCGTTTCCTGTTCATTTTGGTAGGTACGTTGGACTTCAGTATCATCCAATCTGAAGTTTTTTTTCTTACTAAGACAGTCACTAGGTAAAAATAAATACCTGGAAAAATATTCAGTCTAACGACTTATTTAATACCGATAGAGTTAAAGATGTGGCTGTGATTAGCCGTGTGGTGACGGCAGTAAGAATACATTTGTCACCACCCCAACTCCTCCTGCGGGTGTCATAAGAGCCGACTAAGGGATTGAAGTGTCACTGACCATTATTTCATAAAAAAATGATGATGGGCAGCATTGTCATCATACTGGACAGTGGACACATTACTGCGATCGCCAACCCGCTCGCCTAGCGTGGCGATTATGGGCATTTACCTCCTAATGCGTCTATACGCATAGTTAATAGGAGAGGCCTACGTCCAGCAGTGGACTATTATAGGCTTATGATAATGATGAGAGTTAAAGATCATCAATTTATTAGAGTATCAATTATTGAATCTGTCAAGAGTAAACCTGTTTATCATATTTTTATTGCATAAAGTTTAAGCATATATAAGTTTATTAAGTGTACTAAATTACTAAGCTGGGGCTTTAGAATAATATTCAAAGAGACCCACATATATTTTCTACATTCGACAAAGAAAATCTTGCATGACATTAAATTCAGAATGTCCTTAAATATATCCCTTTTGGGATTACTCGAATGTATGTCAGACTTGTGTTCCGCTAGGTCTGATTCTTCGTCTCTCCACAAAGACACGTACAGTACATCATTACCGGCCTTGTTCGAGGATTATAGTGTTAGCCTTTGCGTTTTATGTACCTGAGTACGTTGTGTACCTTGGAAGTTATTTACTGTTTCCGCTAGGAGCTGTATCTTGATCTAAACCAGGAAACCTAAAGGTGTCGCTTTAAGTGCATTTTTTTGAACGACTTCAAAAAAGAGGGATATCTTCAATTCGACTGACTTTTTTTTGTATGCATGTTACTCATGAAGTGTGAACCGATTCAAATTTTTTTTAGTCATGGGTATAACCCCGAGATGGTCCCGTTGGCACCAATTCGGGGTCTGATGATGGGATCTTGAAGAAATCGGTTAAGTCGGTTTTTACATATTTTTTTGTATGCATATATCGTAAAACGATTTTCATTTTTGTTAATGGAAAAGGTATAACCTCGATATGGTTCCATTGGCACCAAGTCGGGGTCTGACGCTAGGATCTTGGAGAAATCGGTTGAAGTCGCTTTTTTTAAAGATTATTTATTGAAATTCTAATCCAATATCAAACGGTTGCGGGCGGACGAACATGTGGCGTGTTATGATTGGTAGATGCAATGAAATGTCATTGAATAATCAATCAGCGGCCAAGATGTGCTATTGCCTTTGACAGCAACACGGTCTTCTCGCAGCTAATCAATACTATTCAATACAATAAAGAGGGACGGAAATCAAGTTGCGTCAAACATAATAATAATATGTGATAGGGCTGCAGGTAATATAAAAAAAACTGGCCAAGAGCATGACGGCCCAAGTAACAAAAGCGAATCTAAAAAGGGGATATTAGATATCTAATAGACTTCGATTTGATTGTCTACCGTAAGAGTAAAATATCCCCCAAGATATCTTCAATAACACTTATAGATAGTCTATAGTAAAGTGGGCACAACCTTGTAACTATTCATAAGACTCCCTCTAGAAACCACGAATAGACTTAGTTTAGAGTTGAACATTTTCAAATAGTCTTAAGGCATTCTTCTAGAGTCTTTCTATACTATTTATAGACCACAATGTGCACTAGTAGATGGTTAATAGATAAACTTTAGACATAAACAGAAGTACTCGCCTGAGAAGTTTTAAAACCAAATGAACTCAACCCTACCAGCTTTAAGAAAGATTTTAATAGAAATAGACAACGATACGTATAATGGCGCAGATCTCAAAAGAATAATGCAAAGGTAATATTACAACATGGCGTGACAGATTTCTAACTTCTTATTTCATGCGTCTAGTTTTCATCGGCTTATACTGATACCTAAACATGCAAAACTTAGTGCGGATGAAAGTCTCTCGCGGAATTTGTGTAAAATTCTCATTAAATAAGAGCGCCCGCTTGAAATGTAATATTTGATAAATAATTAAGTAAATATAAAAATATTTTAGTAATTTTTTTTTATTTTTATTTTGTGTTTATATGTTTAAGCCATTTGTTTTATTCATAATATAGTATATTAAAAGTATAGGTTGATTGTTACAGATAATACATTCATAAAAGTACAAAAACAAGCCAAAAAATAATTCGCTACAATAATTTCACAAAATATTAGGCAGTAAAAATGGCGTCTAGTTAAACTTGTCTATAAAAATGATTTCTTTAGAACAAACTTTCTAAAGAATAATCTGTAGTATAGCTCTAGAAAATGACAAGACTATTTTTACTTTTTGCATACTAAAGTTCCTAGTCGAGGAATAAACTGATTTATGAGTAGTTTAAGATTATCTATAAAGTGACATTTTTGTATACTGTTTTAACTTCTCACAGTATTTCTAGACATCCAGCAGAAAACTGGCATTTTGAGTGCGTTACGAATCATTTTGGATGGATTAATGCAGAACCAATAAAAGATAACAAACGACTTTAAAATTCATTAACATCTGAAGGTTTGCAATATATTATTATGCTAATAACTAGACTGATGGCATTTCAATTATGTGATTTTATTGAAATAAGCCAGAATTCAATTTTAGAGCTTTTGGACGTAGGTAATCCATCCATGTTAATATCAATATACACTATTTTGCTTTCTGAGAAATCTTTATTCTTTAGTCCATGATGCCAGTATTCACCGTTACCGATTTTTAATTTCTATTGTTCTTGGGGTTTGCCGGCCCCGTATTATAAAGTTACAAGTTACAGGAACCTGTAATGCACTGTGATCTATTACAGCCGCGTTTTATAAAGTTACATTTTACAATTTTGCTGTTTGCCTTTCTTTCTAGCCAATAAGTGCGTGCGTTAGAGAGGTAATAAGCGAAATAGTAAACTGTAACTTTATAAAACGCGACCCAGGTGTTTTATAAATACACAAGTAACATCTACTGGCGAGATGGACATCATTATTTGAAAATAAAAAAACAGTCATAAGTAATCGTATCCTTATACGAAAATCAGGCCTACTACCGTGAAAATCGAAATTCGTAATATTCGAGGATGTCCCTCCAACGAAGGCGTCATTATGGCCCGGCCACGACATTGGTCTAAGGCGACCGTCGATCGGCTTAGCGGAAAACCATACGTGCGAGAGGGAGTTCCCATATCGGCATCCCGCTCCAACTCATGGGTTCGCTCGCCGTCAGTCGCCTTAGACCAATGTCGTGGCCTGGCCTTTAGAGTGAGGTGAGAGAGACAAATCCTCGAAATTTGCGAATTTCGACGTTCACGGTGCAGAACAAAAAGAAAAAAATGCAATATCGCGGCAAGTATGTTCTACATTTCATCATCATCATCATCATCATCCTCATCATCATCATCATATCAGCCGAAAGACGTCCACTGCTGAACATAGGCCTCCCCTAAAGATTGCCACAATGACCGGTCCTGCGCCACCCGCATCCAGCGGACTCCTGCGACATACATTTGCGTAGAGTTTATCCACTCTTTGAAGTCGTACGGCGTCCCACTCCGAAAGTCCAAATTTATTTGGGGCGGAAACAGCTTCGCTCAACGCTACCGGGGAACAGTCAAGAGCATTAATATATACCTACATACAACTTTAGACCATATGCTGTTATGTAAAAAAGTGTAGTCATAGTCAGCAGCCCTACCGCAAACTCGGAAGTCCGCCAATTTCGATCATTTTTGTTTGTCACTCCAATAACGCCTTTTTTGGAGTGACAAAGACAAATCCTAGTTAGTGGATTTCGGAGTTCGCGGTAGTTGGCCAGGGAATGAATGACTTAAACAATATTCCTCCTGGAATATGTATGGCTGCTCCCGCGTTTCCGCTACTGCAGCTCTGTGGCTGGGTCGCATCCCACGAAGGTGGGATGGTCGTTGCACCGTCATTTGGGGACGATGTTGAGAGGCTGCTGAAGGAAAATTTGCCATGGGCATGGCGAGAGAGAATGTAATTATTGGACAGGCTACGAATAATCTCTCAGAAAGCGAATAGTTTCAATAGTATTACGAGCGAACGTATTTTGTAAACGAAATGCGGTTACAGGCAGTGCAGTTTTTCCAGTTATTTATATAGACTCAAGACGTATGTCAGTTTTCGTTACAAGTCTACCTCATCTACACTTGTAATTTACAATATTTTTAAAAAACGCTCGATTATGAGTTTTAAAATTATTAAACTCCCGTATTTTTGTCTATGGTTGAGCTGCTGGCACTTGTACCTAAAATTGTAACATACCTACTTAATACTTTTATAAAACACTAATTGTAAAACACGGAGCAAGTGTTGCCAGTTATCGCCTATAAAATTGTAACTTGTTACTTTATAAAACTGAGAGTTCTGTTCTGGGATCTTTTGTTAGATCGGGTTGAAAGTTATTTATTTTTTGAAACAAGTCCTTCAAAGGCATGTTATACCATGCATTGCTTACCACTGGCGTAGATCATGTTTGAGGTAATGAGGGTTTTTGATACTTTTTCTGCCGCTATAGAGCGGTGAGATGGCAGCAATGTGGCCTAAAATCTGACGAACTGTCATAATAAATACGCGTATTTAATTTTATACATATGTTTAGGTTTATTTATTCATAAAACTAATACTTTAGGAATATTTTTATGTAAAATAAATTGTTCCATGTCAATTTTCATGACATGAACAAAGTTCTAGTAATTTTATTTAGTACCAATGACTTTGCGCCCGGCCCCTGTTTTAGAGCTTCTTAGAGCTTAGACATCTTTAGTTTGGCGACCGTTTACTAGTCGTAATCCATTACAATACAAATACAGTAGAATTTCGATATTTTATGTTTAGTGCCTATGAATAGTATGAATTTGACAGCTGCTTGGACCTCATGCCTACGTACCACTGCCTAGTGGCAGAAAAAATATCGGAAACTCTCAGTGGATCGATCGTCATGGTCATTTGTGGTGTTTTCATCCGACTCACTTTTTTTACTCATATCACTCGTAGCAGTAAAGGTACACATAATTTAAAGCATTTTCATAATGTTATGATGTTGCAGCAAAGCAAACACTAAGTTTTGTAGGTATTTTCTGAGTTATGCGGAGAATCACACGAAAATTACAATTCAGTATTGGAATTCGTGCCTGTGCCACCGCCAAAGCCAAAAAAATCTGTTGGTGTTTTAGGAGTTAAACTTTATAACACGTTGCCTGCTGACATAAGAAGTATCTCGAGTAACACTGCATTCACCAAACGGCTTCGGCTAACGGCGAGTCTCCGACGAAAGCCATCAGATCTTTTATTTTTTTTACTGTCTCCATTGCATAAAGCCAGCCGATCTAGTAAAATTGCATTTATTTACGTTATTTTTAAGCAAATAAACCCTGGAAACACAATTTCACTAGCACATTATAAGACTTTCTGAAAGATATCTATAAAAGTAGTTTATCTAGACTTTAGTCTTTTTATAAACAAACATAAGAGTACCACTAGCTAATACGGAATATCTGTAGAAAGTTAAATCTTAACATTTACCAACTTATCTAATAAAATACTGGAGAATAGGTGCCTTTAGGCTTTATCAGCAATTTATAGAATATTATATCTTAAGATAATCGTTATAGCTAAAAATGTACTTAAAATAAGTGTTCTATAGTACAAAACATCTAAAAAAAACAAATATAAGAAAAAATGCACTATAAGGATACATTTTCTTCATAGAAACCATTTATAGAAAGCCCTTATCTAAAAATAAACTACGAATAGACTATCAATAGATAAATTCGTTTTAAGCCTTCAGGCCCATGTTACTTGAGGGGCCATGCTCAGTGTGGGGTAAAACATTTTTTTCTTCTAATTTTTATTATACCACTTTGTTGGCATGATTAATATGTATACCTGTACCTACCAAATTGCAGATTTATAGTATTAACGGCGACTGAGCTATGCTGCGGACAGACAGACAGATGGACAGACGGACATGGTGAAACTATAAGGGTTCCGTTTTAGCCATTTTGGCTAAGGAACCCTAAAAAGGGACGGGAGTTGCCGTCAAACATATTAATAATTTGTGCTAAGACTGCAGGTTATATAAAAAGTGTTACCTAAACAAAAAATAGTTATCCGTTTAAGGGCCTCTTAAATAATTTATGCTGAATACTAAATGAAGGAGATTATTTTTGCGCGTGATGAAATGGGTTCCATACAAAAACAAAATTATTATCTTAGATGGATCATTAACAATATTTGCAATAAAATTTATTTACTTCTGCTAGTAACAGCGACAGATGGGAGCAGCAAGTTGGCCGGCTATGGGTACGACATCCAGGGGTCTGCTTGTCTATGACGTTAACTGTATATGTGTGCCTCTTAACACGCTAAATTGGCAAAATTAGATTTGATTCCGACACGTATTAGGTATAGTCGACGTTTTAGTTAACTCTTGTCCCTTATTCTCATTGCAGTAAGGCGTATCACCGATTGTACGCGGTACGGTCGCCACCAAAAATATGTTAAACAATACCAGATGTTCATAAATATCACAGGGTGCTTAGACAAGTTGCCAATCGCTAACGCTTAATCGTCAATCGTAAGCGAAATGCAGCTAACTGTCTTTGTCGCACTAATATGAAAGAGTGACAGAGAGGGAAAACAGCGTTACGCTACTAAGCGCTAGCGATTGGCAACTTGGCTAAGCATCCAGTACATAGGTATACCGTAACGTAATGGTTATAGAGTTGTGTTCCGATATTTATGGCTACCTCGTTCGCTCCCAAGTATATGATGGGGTCTGTACAGGGTGTTTTTTTTCGACCGTTCAAATTCTACGTAGTGAATGTATAGGTCATACAATGAGGCCAATTTGTATGAAACAGCTGATTTTTTTTTCGCGATTTTGACTTTGTCCCCATAGTAAAAGTTGGTGAGTATGACCTACACATTCACTACGTAGAATTTGAACGGTCGAAAAAAAAACACCCTGTATATTACAGAAATACATTTTGCTCGCTCTAATATCCTGCCTTTAATCGTAACCTGATCATTAATTAATATAGAGGCATCATCATAATTATGTAAACGAAACTTACGAAACTCGAGCTTTTATACAAATACAATAGCTTAATGGCGACTTAAAAATACATCTACTGGTCCTTGTTCGAAAGTTAAATTAAACGCTTAGTCTTTCCTGAGCTTCTTGTAAAACTTTTATCAGCAATAAGTAATTACCATAGTTCAGATTTAGTTAAGCCAGTTCTTTATTATCTACATAGCATAAAGGTTGTCTAAGGCTAGGTATAGTTAGGAGAATATTTGCGGATTTTGTTATATTATATTATATGACCACCTATAATATTAACTGTAATTTCATGCTACTATGATCTAGGAACTAAAACAATACAGCAAATAAAATTGTTACGTTTTTAAAATAAACTTTGAACGGAAAAGTTTAAACCAAATAATAAACAATCCTTGCTTCGGCAATTTCTGGCAGCGGAAAATGTTTATTTTGTTTCTTGTATCTAAAATCTAAATGATCAACCTTTGGAGCTACGAGTAGGTAAATACTTGTCCATACGCAATGTATGTCTCAATTGTGATTAAAATAGAACTTCATAATTTTACAGTATCATTGATTAAATGGGTTATTTTATTAAAAATGTTCCCCATCCTTCTTTTACTTGGACATTTTTGAATGAATTCTACTCAAACACTCGGTCTCTTATAATCCTATTAGAGTAGGAGAAACAAAGTCACAAGATTTTTCAATTTCATTACTATTTTTTAGTACATTTTGTATGCAGGTAATGGAATGGAAGTATCAATAAATCTATAAACTTTATTGTGTACATTTTTTTCTTCTATTACGGTCGAATCAGCAATATCAGCATGTTAAGGGATAGCCAAAAAATGTTTCTGTAAATAATACCTTTAACGATATTAAGCAAATTAGGCTAAATTAAAAGATAATTGTTTATTGAAGTTAAAAGCCAATTATAGCTAATTGGCACAATATTTGCTAAAATAGATTCGGAGTGGATGAAAGCCTCCAGCATCCGAAATAACAGAGGACGAACGGAGCAATTTGAAACTTTAAACGGAATCAGTCGCCCATGTTCCAGTGCACAAACACTGTTAGTTCTTACTTCATTGTTTTGTAATAATTGGGTCAAACTGAAAGAGGTATTTCATTGTTTCAATTTCATAATATTTTTCAAAATAGACTACTATCGAAAGATGCTAGGTTCAGAGACTAGGTTGGATTTATTTGGGCTATTTTATGTAAGGTTATATGTATTATATTAGTTATAGGTGCCCTAACTTTATTTACGATTAGTATTTAACACGAGAATTCTACTCAGATCATGGTCACGCGTTTACCGTTTATCGTGCTACTCGTTATTTTTGCACTTACATTCTTGTTAGAACGACAAACGATAAAACAATAAATTGTCAAAGCGTATAGACCTGTTTCGATTTATTCTAATTCCTCCACACAAAAGTGAACCTTAAAGTTAAGAACATATGTTAGCCTCAGTAGCCTAGTTGGTAGTGACCCTGCCTACGAAGCTGGAGGTTCTGGGTTCGAATCTCGGCGAGGGCATTATTTGTGTATTTACTTATCACAAATATTTGTTCCTTGGTCGTGGTCATGTATTTAAGTATCTATATGTATTTAGCTCTTATATACATATCGTCGCCTGGTACACAAGCTTTAATTGAGCTTACCGTGGGACTAGGTGAATTTGTGGAAGATGTTCTAATATATTTATTATTTATTTAACACGGTACCATCATAAGCCTACTTACAGTTATAGTTATGGTTTATGGTACCACCACTACTAAACTTAAATAATACAGAAATAAATCTTTAAATCCTAGAAACCTGTGACCTAATTATCCCAAAAAGCCAACGAGGGGTGTTTATCCAACTAAATATGGCAGCAAATTAAACTTCGCGTTTCCAGCCGGCCGGGCCCGGCTTCAGGTTTTCAGGAACAAAATGGCACTAATTTTAACTGAACAACCGACTTTGTTCTGTCGAGGTGCATTGTTCCGAGCTACTGCATTTAAAACACATTTAGACAGACTTATATTCCAAAATGTTTTAGTAAGTACCCTTAAATCGATAGAAATAGGATGATCGTGTGTTCAAGCCTCTTTGGCACTGAATAGTCAATAATTCTGGTTCGAAAAAAAAATACAAAAAATGGGTCAAAGACCATGGCTAATATTTCGGACATTATCGAATTTAGGATTATACGGGGTCATTGACCTTTCTTTCGAGACCGTATTAGAAGTGAGACCATCCGCAGCTGAACCAAAGTAACCGATATAGCTCTCCGAATCACTAAACTCAAGTGGCAGGCGGGGCACGTTGTGCGTAGAACCGACGGCCCCCACAAAGTGGACTGATGACCTCGTGAAGGTAGCAGGAGTCCGCTAGATGCTGTAATATCTTCGGTCATTATTTTAGTGTACACAATGTGAATAGCAAGATGCTATAAAATTACCAACTGAAAGCTCGATGACGTGTGCGGAATGTATAATTTGGCGTGAACTTACCAATATTCAAATTAGCAATGTTATTTATGAATTGTGCAGTCAAGGGCAAAAATATGTTTACACTTTTGCACCTTATTTTTACGGCATAAGATAAATAAGTGTATACATATTTATGCCCTTGACTGTAGCAGTCAAGTTCAAGTTATGTTGGTACCTACCTACTGAATTTCATTAGTTTATTTGATTTCGTACATTGTCGGCAAGAGGCATAATTAAGTAATGCATAAGTTTTTTTTGCATAATAATTTCCAAAAGAAGTCCACATTTTTTTCAAGAATGAAACGCACGCGAATAAAGTTATAGGTATGCCTTACACTTCTCCATGTAACTTGTAACTTATTTAAGCAAAATAATAAGAAACAATTGGTTGACTGCACGTAATTCAATTTATGAAAATCGCTGAGTAGTTTCTTCAAGTATTTTTCTACGAAGCGACAACAGCTCAATGCCTATAATTAATTTTATTATCAAGTATCTTATCAATATTTGCTACCACAATTGTAACTAAGTCCATTAATTAAGAACAAGGGTAGTAATCGTATTATCAATTCAATTCAAAAGTGTTATTGGAGCCTCCTCCCGAGCGCTTGCGACTCGAGCGTTTGTCAAACCAATATACAGCCTATAAGTAGGTACAAGATGATTTCTAGAATGTTCTTAGATCAAGTAGCAGGAGTGAATAGAAAACAGGCAACTTTCTCTATGAAGACGACAAAAATAATTATGAGCTGACTGCTGTCCATCATCAATTTTTTATCAAAGAATGGTAAGTGACACTTAAATCCCTTAGTCGACTCTTACGACACCCGCGGGAGGAGTCGGGGTGGTGACAAACGTATTCTTACTGCTGTCACCACACGGCAGGATTCTAATACCTATACCTACTAAAATGAAACATTCGAATTTTCAAGGTGGGCCACGAATTCCAAGTTCGGCTCCTAAACGTGAACCTGGGAGCCATCGACCACAGCACGCAGCGAGAGGTGGAAATGTTTCTCGTGGCTATAGCCAAGAACCCGCCCATCATGAACCTGGATGGCTTCACTAATATCAACCGAGAGTTGTTTACTGCGGTAGGTTTCAGCTTGGATTTGTATATACCTAAGGTAGGTTGATTCGATTTTATTTATATGTAATGCATATACTTTTGTAAACAGATTATTTGTTTTTTTTTTTACTTTAGCACAATAAAATCTATCTAATATTGCCAAGCTCATGTCATTCGGTTCTTATTACATATTTTAAAACTAGAAGGCTTCAAAAACTATGAAAACATGAAACTCACTCATGAAACAAATATTTCGTGTTTCATCAAAGAAGAAAATCATTCCGACATACTTAGAAATATAGATATTTTCTAAAATTGTTTTTGAAATCAATTTTATTATTACTTATCTGTGTTTGGAAGACGAAGAATGTGACTACGAAACTCTATTATCGCTAGGCGAAGCCAGCGCCAGCTACAGTCAAGCGGAACTGCAGTTGTACATTTCTTAGACAATAGATCCCAATAGGTTGAAGTGTATCAAGGGTCCCAATGAGACCTTTATTAGAAATATCAGAGCACTAGCTTTGCGTTCCATATCTGGCCTACTACTGCGAACCTCATAATTCGTTAATTTTTTGTTGTTGGCACTCCAACGAAGGCGTCATTAGAGTGATAGAGACAAATCCTCGAAATTTGCGGATTTCGTAGTTTGCGGTGGGGCGCAGACACAAAACGCGCGCGGCAGAAGCGGCAGCCGAATGTCAGGCAGCCATGAAGCGGCAGAAGTAAGTTCTTCTTGGCTCGAGTTACATTTTTGTTCCATTCACGGTGGAGACGGCAGTTTGCTGGGACTCGGACGCCAAACAGTTTGTGCGCGACATAGGCCATTGCCTTAGGCAAAGGGGAGACGGTCCCGCTCCGAGTCGATTTGGTGCAAAAGCGGTTCTTGGCAATCGTTGAAACAACATGGTAATGAATGCCGCGAGCGTTATACGCAGTTTTGCACCGCAAGCGATAGCGAGAGCGAACGGCGGTGCGATGGTTATTAGTAAGTTGCCTATTTATTTAATAATGTATTATTGTTTGTCGCTGAATTTAAATAAATAATACTTTTTTATACTGATAATAAAGTTATGATAAGCCTATATTGTACAAGACATGTTCATGATAGCGAGCGTGGCCAGTCTCACTCGGTCACAAGTCCCCAGATAAAATAAATGAATAACATGGGACAATAACATAAATGTACCCAGTTCCACAGTAAGCTCAATTTAGCCTTATATCGGCGACAATACGTATAATAAATAAATGGATACTTAATACATAAAAAACAACAATAACTGAGAACAAATGACTGTGAAAAATACACAAAAAATTATATATTATGCCGCTACGAACAAATAAAACATGGAAGCCGCACGCCGTACTAAATTGCCTTTCAATAACGGTCCTGAATTTTAGTTGACAAGTGTCACCCCTGTTCAATGCATCACGGCAATGAATTTGAATTTCAACCTGTAAAAACTTAAACCGCCATTTGAAAATAGTTGTGATTGGTTCATCAAAGTTTTGATTGGCGATATTCAGTAACATTTGTCAAAGATGTTGCGCCAAAATATGCGCGGTGTCACGAAAAGCACTATGTCCGGGCTCCGGCACATCTTGGCACAATTGAACAATTTGGTTTTGGGGGCATTTTTGAGCTGGCGTTAGACGTCCATGTTATATATGGTCGCAGATTATGCCCGCACCGATTCGAACCTGGGACCTCCAGCTTAGCAGACACGGTCACTACCGCCTGAGCTACTGGGGCCGTAAATTTACGGATTGGTAAGATACTCGATTCTTTCTTCGCTAGGTTTGGAATATGGCCGAGGCTGAAAGACACAGTTCGCCTCCGCAGCTAAATTGACTTCTGATTGCGAGCCCACGATGCCAATTATAGCTTCTGGTTCCGTATTGTTCGATGCAATTAGTCGAAGTTACTAGATTTGTATAATTATATCATCATCAGCCTATGTTAGTCCGCTGCTGGACGTAGGCCTCTCCTATTAACTATGCGTATAGACGCATTAGGAGGTAAATGCCCATAATCGCCACGCTGGGCAAGCGGATTGGCGATCGCAGTAATGTGTCCACTATGATGACGCTGCTGCCCATCATCAATCTTGTAAAATGGTCAGTGACACTTCAATCCCTTAGTCGACTCTTACGACACCCGCAGGAGGAGTTGGGGTGGTGACAAATGTATTCTTACCTACTGCCGTCACCACACGGCGAATAATTATATATAGATCAATAACTTTCTAAAGTGCTCGTAGGAGTTGTGAATCTGTATTAATAGATACAAGCAAACAAAGAAGTAGCCGTATGCTGACGGCAGTAAGAATACATTTGTTACTACCCTAACTAATCCCGCGGGTGTCGTAAGAGTTGACTAAGGGATTGAAGTGTCACTGACCATTCTTTGATAGAAAATTGATGACGGGCAGCAGCGTCATCACAGTGGGCACATTACTGCGATCGCCAAACCGCTTGCCCAACGTGGCGATTTTAGGCATTTACCATATTAAAATAAAGCATTCGATAAGCAGATTAAATTTAGTGTAGCAAACCATCTCAATTTAAGTAGAAGTATAAATAATTCGAATTCATATTGATATTGTATGTAGTTAGGTGTAAGAAATCAACAAGCTCGCGTCGGCAGCCAAGATGATATATTATTCATTTCTGAATCACAAGACCTAAATTTGAAACTTTTGGAATTGGAGATCCACACTAACTAGCAGACTGACAGAAATGTGTTAGAATAGAATATAATAAAAATGTTTATTTGAAAGAATACGTTACAATTAGGTTCTTACAGCAGTTTGAGAATCAGTATTCAGACGACATAAAGCCAACATGCAAAATATTACATTCAGTATTACTGTTAATTTCATATCACACAAATGCTTACACATTTTATTACTCAGCTCAACTTTTGTTAATATATTATTGGTAATGCCCCAAGTACAATTAAGCAGCAGAGTACAAGGATAAACAGGGATAACTCATGCAAACAAGTCGAGATAAGAAGTTGGGAACAACGTCCATTGCCCGCCCTTAGAACAATAGTTGATTCCTATCTAATAAATTCACTTTGTTCATTTAATTAACTTCGGGAATTCTTGTTCTTTTCATTGTTGTACAGTCAAGCGACTAATTTAGCATAAAATGTGTACACGATTTTAGCGCCTAAGTGTGGCTTGTAAAATTTTTTCATAAACTTGACGCACCTATATCTTTAAATATTTACACTTATATACTATACAGTGTCCGTACTGGGTGACATTATGAATGCGAAGTGTGTTCAAAAATAAAATAGTAATTAATAGTTTTAATTTTTAGCTTTTAGGTATAATAATATATTAGTTGTATAAGTTTTGTTTTCCTTAGTATTGTAATTTTTTATATATAAATCCCTTCTGGGTCAATCTTAGACAAATTGACCAAGTTCCACGGTAAGCTCAATTAAGGCTTGTAATGTGGGTACCAAGCGACGGAATACACACAAATGCTTAAATATGTACAATAGACAATCACAACCAAGGAACAAATATTTGTTATGATAAAAATGAAATTATTCAATGTAATAAATAATGAATAAAAATTCTCAGGGTTCCGCAGCGAAATTGCTAGTCTGACCGTATTTGACAGGCATGTCTAAAAATGTATAACGAAGGGTGACTCGATGCCGATAAATATTATATTTTTTCAAGTTTTTATCACTCTATATTAGCATTTAATTTTAACAAAATTACAAAAATTTTCGAAGCGCTTGTTTCGGTATACCTATGCCAAAAAATACCTAATAATGGCAGGCTTTCTTACAGCTAGTAGCCGATTTTGAATGAGGAAGTTTGCGGATCATTTGCGGAGTCCTCTTGTAAGGAGACCGCGCAGACATTTCGAGGAAAATGATTGAGCATTATCAAACGCGGTTAATTAAAGATAATTATATTCTAAGGCTGCGAGTGAACCCAGTAAAATTAGATGTATGAATAATTGAAAACAAGAGGTAAAAGGTACAAGTAGGGTCGTTATTGCTGCCCCTAAGGGAAATGAAGCCGCGGCAGCTAGGTTTTTGGTCTCGCAAACTTTTTCCTTTTCGCTTGACAACTTGAAGAATAAATTATTTTATTGAGTTACTGTTATTCTTTTGTGGATTGAAAATGGTAAAGGCAGCACTGAGACGATTTGCGGGAGTTTATCTGTGATCGTGGTGATCGTTAGCACGTCTGCGGCTTTGCGATACACGCGACATTTTGCATTGCCTTACTCGTAATGAGCGCCTGGGAATGAAACCAATCCTTGCGTGGTAACACGCACGCAGGATCATCTTGCCGACATTTTCTCTTACATTTATTTACAAGGTAAATTTTTCCAGTAATAAAATCGCAGCCTTTGCGGCTAAAACGTACGCGTGTAGTAATACCTTAAACTAAGTATTACAGGAACCACGTATCAGAATATCTAAGAATACAAAGATAAAGATTGACACCTTTTGGAAGATTTAACTAGAAAACAGAAAGAGATATACCCGTAAAAATGTCTGAAGCATATCAGAAACCAAATTAAAGTTATCTTTTCGCAACGTATTTTCAGGCCCAATTTATGCCATCCTGCGTCAAAATTGTTTCTTAAATATATTCAACAACCGTATTTACTCCTTATATTACATCACGCGAAAACATTTTCCGGGTAAAATTAAGAGCGCAATATTTATAAAAAATAAGCCTTCATTTTAGGGAAATTGAGAGTAATTCGCTAAAAAAAGGTTCTTTCGGCTTTATGAAGAAAACAATACAAGCTCATACCTCATTAATCAATGTCACATCCTAACACGACGGAATGACCGATTCCCTCCAAACAAGAAGGTTTTCTTTCTCGTGGATATTCTATTAATTTTTTTGGGTACATTATAGGTCGGACAGCGTAGCGTCAGAAGCTTTATAGCATCAGATCTAGTTATTAGTACACTACCCTTACTCGGAATGCGTAAAGCAACAAGTTTGACGGATACGGGCACGAACGGGCTAGGACGTTGAGTGATAAGGTCATAGGTCTGGATCGGCCAACGTAGTCGTATAGGCGGAACAATATTTATTGTTTAAATTTTAGGTGATTAATCCTTAGGTTATACTAATAAACATTAATAAACTTAATATTTTCTTCGGTTACCGCGAGGATGAGTCATCCGCAGACCACGAACCCTGTAAAGTGTTCGAAACGTCGGAATGAAGTTAAAATTAGTTAATATACGCGAGTTTATCCGTTTTCATAGTTTTATTTCATGATTAATAAACTTGTGAAACTAACATTATAATGTAATTCTAAATGTCGGAATTTGATAACGACAAGTTTGGATTTGACGCTTTTGGTGACACTACGTTGACTGACGGGGAACTTGTATGGTTAACAACGCCTAACTCTTACACTGTAAGCGTAAGTGTTAAGGCTTTTTTATACGGGCTTAAAAATAATCGGGTTATGAATGTGAATTAATTTTTTTTATCGATGCTCTATCGTAAAAATTGTTAAGTTCTTCTGGACTCTGGGCTACCATATTTTTAGCAATTTTATTGACAATAAAAACAATTTTTACCACGCCCATGTCTCATGATTATTATTACCACAAATTAGACGCCTTAAAAGAAGACAAAAATAACCAAATGCGCTTATAAAATAAATGTTTGGTATATTGTCAAAAAAAGGAAAACAAACCGACACTGGCCTACTACCGTGAAAATCGAAATTCGTAAATTTCGTCAATTTTTCTCTGTCACTCAAACGAAGGCTTCATTAGAGTGAGAGAGACAAATCCACGAAATTTACGAATTTCGTTTTCCGCGGTAGGGCCTCTGTGCCGACATTCGAATTTCACCCCGTTTCACGCTGGTAGCATCTTTCACGAAAGCACCCAACTGTTTCGCGGTCTGTTATGCGGCGAATCTAGGAAAATAAATAATTTCTATTGTCATAAAAAGCGCACAATATTCAAGCGAGCGTGTTTTGCCGTTAACCTCGAGTGCTGCGGTCTCTGCGGTTGCCATGGATTCCACTGGTTTGCCAGCTCAATAAAATTACGTTAACGTCCATTTAGGTTGCTGGCTGATAGAATAATGAAAGTGGTTATGTTAAGCGGTTACTTATTTTATTAGGTACACTTACCGTGGATTCCTAGGTTACAGGTAAATTCACGAAAGCTGGCACGAATGGATCAAGTAAGTGACAGAAGGTATTTTATGTTGGGATGTCAAAATGATAGTAGATACAGGTTGGTATAGGACGACCGCATACACACAATACAATGATAGATGTCATTCATTTCATTCATTCCGTTCGTGTCATCTTTGGTGAATTTAACTGTAGGTACTCTAGGACCATTAAGGTAGTGAGAAATGTCTGTCAATTTGATTTGTTGCGTTAAAGTAAGCGTGGTGGACTATGCCTATTTTCGTTTCTTGTCTTGAATCCAGTTGAAGTACCTACCTATTCAATCAGCTCAGAGATTGAGCTGTTTCGTGCTGCTAATCCCATTTTAATATGCTAAAAAGCTAATAGGATTACTATTAATCTTACCATTATAGTATCACAAAGATGAGCAATTCCGTAAAAAAACTTTACCGGAATTTTACACCCATGTTTCCGATCACTGGTGATAGTCCTCCAAAGCTAGGCTGTTACTCGTTCCAGCCACGCGTCATAATTACTAAAGAGACAATCACAATTAAGCTTGTGTCCATATCGCCAGTTTTAACTCCCGTAACTGGCAGCAAAGTTTAAAAGGCAGATAATAACCTCAACAGCACAACGGGCGCGGTCGGAACGGTGTAAAATGTGCTCTTTTATTGCTCTGTTTTAATTAAATTCTTCGCCATCGCACTGATTCCTTTACTTTTTCATCTCTTTCCGGCTTAATCGTCATTGTATAATTTCCGCTTTCATGCAGTGTTGCAGTTTTTATGGATATTGAAGCTGAGTTTGGGAGTTGGGAGAGACACTTAACTATTAAATAACGGATTTAACATTATTTGTGCAGTAATAATAATAATGATGACTGCCTTTTTTATTACCACTTTTATAGCTACAGATAGAGTTGCAAAGTGACCGTCATTTTCAATAATTAACCGACATTTATTATAAATGACCGGTCATTGTTTATATTAATCGTGTATGGTTTCCGTTAATAAAGTATAACATTTTCATAACTAAGTATTTTAACTAATATTGACGTTAATTTCCCATCTGAATATTCAGATTTTTTATTACTCTAAGTCAAGCCGTACACCTTGGACGTCATTAATGACCGGTAATTTATAATAAATGTCGGTCAGTTATTGAAAATGACGGTCACTTTGCCACACTAGCTACAGAGTACTAATTGTAACATCGCCTAACTGTTCTTATTAATAACTCATCTCACATTTGATTGATAAAATCAAAACTCTCTAGAGGCCACGACCATGATTTATCGCACTAATTGATGACGTAAGCACAAAGATCTAGCAAGAATCGTGGTTAAGATCTGTAACTCGTTTAGCAATTAGTTAATGGCGCCCTTCCTCGTGAATAAATAAATTACAAACTTTTCCTTACTTATCCCGTCTTCAGAAACACAAATATTGACATAATTAATATCTACAGAGCACGTTCCTTCACTACTTGTACTGAATGATAACGACGAGACTACCTCGCCTATTTCTTAATGCCCGTCACCTTCGGTAAAAGAAAACTTACAGATATGTGAAAGAAGTTTCAGTGTTTTTCACCGCATAGGTGGTATATCACTTACTTTAATATTATTTAGAAGGTTAATTATAATTCCATTCGCCTCGATAGATTTTCATAAGGTAAAGAGGATGATGTAAAATAAAAACAAAGAACGAAGTAGATAGATTTTAAAACACTTTTAAGTGTCTAGGAACGTTTTTAAGATCCAGACTTTCTACTTTCAAAGCTTAAAATTTTAAGCACCCACTGTACTCAAGAGCACTTATCTTTTCTATAACTAAAGCGTCGACGTAAAACGGCGAAAAATCATCAAAGCGAGTTACTAAAAGGGGAAGACGTTGCTTTAACCGATAGAAAAAAATGTATCTCGGTTCTTGTGTAAGTAACGACTTTCGATTTACTGAATACGAGAGCTCGAGAAGGGTTGTGGATGCGGAGGGGAGGTATCACTCCGCATCGACTCAAGTATATTCGGCTGCCAAATAAGGCGTAACTTACTCCGTGCCGAAATTTACGGTGTATGAAAATGAAAATCAGGTCCCGCCACTTTATTTGTGTAAAATTTCAATTTCACACTGCAATGCTCCATGTCCTGAGTCGTAAATCAGCCGGTGAGCCGCCCCATTCACTTCTGAATATACGATTACGGATTTTAAAATATTACCCCGAGTCGACGACGTGGCTAACTCACTTCAGATAAAATTCTATATCTACTTTAATCGTCCACTCGTCATTTTTATAAGAACAATGCCATCATCAATTATTTATCACTCACATTAATATTACTTATCACTTATCACTACCGACCGTCAAATGTCACTAATGTCAGTGTCATTGTCTATTGTCTATTATTGGTAGGGGATGCGTTCCAAAATAATAATTTAACAGTGTTTGCGACGTTTTAGTGTATCTTGTGTTATTGTATTGTGTAATATTCTATTTCCATTTCTTAATTTTAATTTAACTATGTATGTAAGTATGTGTATTAGAATAAGTGTCAGACGTGCGTGACCTCACAAACGGCCCCAATGGAAGACCAGCGCTGGGCTGTAATTACAGGCCCCAGCTTTATGCTGAATTGGGGACCGTTTTGTGGCATAATTTGTTTCTTGTCCTTTTAAGTGTGTACCTTGTAAAGTCATATCTGTCACAAATAAATATTTTTTCTTTCTTTTTTCTTTCTTTCTTTACTTATAATACGCTCGGTGCTGAAACGTAGATTAAATAAATACTAAATCGGAGACCTTTCGCTATTTAACACATGAGTGCACCATTATACCCCATCCTAGGTTTATTGTTATTACTCTCCGGGAAATTACGTTCGATATAAAATTTTCATAAATCGAATGCTTATATAAACCGATATTATCTTTTTATGAGCTCAAGAGGAATGATGGCGATACGCTACTTCTCATCTCTGCACACGTAGACAAAACAACTATAGTTAAGTATATACAGGGTGTTCGTTTCGATATGCTATAAATAAGACAGGTTACTTGGGACATTAATAGAAGTTGTCTGGTATACAGGCTTTTGGAAAATTCGATAAAAAAGATTTTTTTTTGTTTTCATACATAATAAATGAAATGGTAAGTGTGAGAGAACCTTAAGAATAAAATAAAAGTTAATCTCAGGTAACTGACGGCACATGTCAAAATAAGTAACATTAGAATGTAATAAAGGTTGCAATACACATGTTCAGTGATTAAACTTATTTTTTTAATAACTCAATAACAGTAAAAGTTAAAACACTAGTTTCTTAGAGAAATTAGTTATATTTGACCTATATAAGCTTCCGTTAAAGTTATAGCATATGAAGAAAAACACGCTGTATATATGTCGTTAATATGGTAAAAAGTAGGTTACAAAATCCATTCATTCATTTATTTTTAATAAAACATAGTTTTACTAGTCAGGTAGGTACATAATAATAGAATAATATTAAGACTATGGTAGGTAGGTAGGTAGATCTAGTTAGGCATTTATACACATACCTACATCATTTGTAAATGTAGGATAGGTAGGTACAAATTATTGCATCGTTTAGATACAATATTTTGTTATAACTGAGCTAAATTAAATACTAATATATAACTATTGTCCATATTTTATTGAGTAACTACAGCATGCACTACTACCTATTTTAAATTTATTTATACATCTTTTTACAATTACATAATTGAGGATACCGTCTAGGATATAACTTATAAGATCTAGTATTCACTTATTTAAACAAGTATATTTTTTTTAGTCACAGTTGTAGCAATGCAATAAAAGTAGGAAAAGAATGGTTGATTTGTTAAACCAGTAAAATCTATCATCATCTTAGTCAAGGGCCTAGTTATGAAAATTCACCCGAGTATAGTATGTAGGTAGATGTACCAATAATAATATACAATTTAGTTTACTATTCGTTCATCTTGTCCCGTAATAATAGATCATACGTTTTCAACGTTCCTATGAACATGTCCAAATTCGTGATGTCATTGATTACCTGACTATTGTGTGTGCAAATTTTGAGGTGTATTTGTTTCATATTAGCATTTTTTGGATCGATATAATATACAGTCATATTACAAACAAAAATGAAAAAATGCGTTTCTATACAATAGAAGAACTAATTGATGAGGCCATTCGGCCACCATCACCAGTTAAAAAAATATCATCTACCCACCACCATCAAAATAATCATTGCGTTCCACACGGTAGGTAATTCCTACAATGACGCTTAAATTTCAATTCGACATAAAATTAATTCAAGTTCTGTGACGAATAGAAAAAGAGATAACGAGCCCACCGCCACGTGATCATCGCCACGAATTATGTGGCTCGAGTCCTGAATATAAAACGAATCGCGGAACAGCGTGACGCGAATTCGGCCAAAATTACGGTTATCGACCAAATTGGCTTTCTGATGGACCCAGTTCGGTGTTTTTATTAAACCAAACGCAAAAATTTCAATAAGGCGACTTTCATTTCTCAAATTTACTTAAGAACACTTGAATCAAAGTGGAAATGATTGTAGCATTTTTTTACTTTGGAAAAACAAACTTAATATTTATTTTAAACGGAACTTATTCTACAAATAAAAAGTTTGGAACATGGTTTTCATCTCGGAGCTTATTTTCTTGTTAATAATTAAGTTTAAGCAGGTAAAGTTGCGTTCCAAGGGTTTTATAGATAATGTCGAGTAAATTGGTATAACTAGGTATATTGGGATTACATAATAATATTGGTTAGATATGAGATGACGTTGCATAGCCTATGCTGCTGGACATCATTTATTTGACATTATTGCGAGAATGAAATGGAGTCTCTCAGAAATAGTCGCTTGCCACAGTCAAGAGTGCTACGCATTATAAGAAATGTTAACTATATTTTTCTTTAATCGCAATTTTATTTTGCTCTAGCATTTGTGACTAGCTTTTGTGCGTTTTGTGGGCAATACTTTACCACGCGAGGTAAGAAAGAGGCCGATTTAATACTATTAATAGGTTACCTCACACAGAATCCATATTAAAGGGAGTGGAAGACCCGATCACCAATGATCGGTATTTCTTACTACAGCTCAGTCTACAAATAACAAAATTAAGCTTAATACTGTAATGGCTGATTCCCACTGGACTGTACCGTGCCCGGTCCAGGCTGTCAGACACGTTACTTTCTATGGATAGCGGATATAACGGATTACTAGTTAATGTTGAAAGGCCTGGGTGCTTAGACAAGTTGCCAATCGCTAACGCTTAATCGTCAATCGTAAACGAAAGGCAGCTACCTGTCTTTGTTGCACTAATATAAAATAGTGACAGAGACGGATAACTACGATACGCTACTAAGCGTCAGCGATTGGCAACTTGTCTAAGCATCCTGGCCAGCTGCGCCTGATGGTACGCGCTTAATTGCTAAATAATTGGGGGTAAAGTTTATCTCTATCTCATCGATAAATTTATGACCTGAAATCACTCGTTTTGGCAACGAAAAATCAGTGAGGCGTTCAAAAACCACTACACGGTCTTTTTTCACTTGCCGTTAGCAACGTAAAGCATTTTTTCTACTCCCATACTTTTATATGACATTTACATGCTCGTGAAGACACCTGTAAGCCTCTACCTTACAGACGTCAAGATAAGTCTATATATTGTATATTCCCTATAAACGCATTCGGGTGTACACGCAGTGCGTTTTTTGCATTTTAAGACACCTCGTGTATACAAGACTTAATGAAATACATGGCTGCCAACCTAATTTTAAATGTCATTTCTGATGAACAGTAAACCAAAGAGGAGCTTTCTTTTTTAATTTTGACGTCTCCCGCCCGACGTTGATGATTAATAAAATTGTGTTTGATTGAGAATATTTCTCAAATTTACAATTTTATTTGAAAATAAATGTGCGGTCGTAGAAAAAGTATTGTATGCAACATCGTTTAACTGAGTCAAAAAATGCTCGTGGCGTCTTTAGTAATAATTTTCGGCTTCGGCTCAAATTGTTACCCACGCCACTCATCTTTTTCGATCTCTCTTAAACAAGGGTTGCATAAAATACTATTATCTACGCTCATATCATTAGTGTTCTAAAACCATAGAAAATTACTAGCATTATTATAATCAGTTTCATTATGGGAACTTTTTTATCTGTAGTAGGTAAAATTTGTACTGAAAAGTTAACATTTATTACAGATTTCTGTAAGGAAATGAGTTTTTTGGAATAGCTGTCAAAACTCAAGTGCATATGCACAGGTTTACTACCACGAAAATCGAAATTCGTAAATTTCGAGGATGTTTCTCTGTCACTCAAACGAAGGCGTCATTAGAGTGAGAGAAACAAATCCTCGAAATTTACGAATATCGTTTTGCGCGGTAGGGCCGCACATATCAAGAATATCGATATGAAATGTCAAATCAGTAAGTCTTCTCAATATAAAACGCACGGCATTCGATCTCGAGTAATATCAGAATAGGGAGTTCATTTGACTGTTTACGATTTTTAAGTGATGAAAATTAAGTGACTTTAAAGGAGGATTTAATTGTGTCGCCATTTTGTGTGTTGACATTTTGCTGTTATAAAAATATAATTGTGAAAATGCATGTTAAGCTCATTTTAGTTGCAAATGTGATTACTCGGCGTTTGTGGCGACAGTAAAATCGAATATTAGCGTAGGTTCAAAGATATTTAAGATATATTATACTACAAGTAGAATGAGTAAAAATACAGATAATTTTGAAATGGCTACTGAACCCATTTTAAAGTACTAATGATATGTGTTTAGATAAAGTGGTGTATGCAACTATGCAACCGTACGTAATTAGGCATTAAAACACTCGTGTGAACCTATTATGAGACTCGCTACGTTCGTTCCATAAAAACACACTCGTGTTTTAATAACTCTCATTACTTACGGTTGCATAAACTACTATTGCCACAGTAGGCTTAGCTTATAAATATAAGCTACGAGTACAATAAGAAAACGCTGTATGCTGCGTGCCGAAGCGCCTCACATACTCCATCAGTAGGTAGTTGATAAGTTGAGTGATCTGCGAGTGATAAACATCATACGACATGGGGCTATGACTTGTACGATTAATAACCTTCAGCTTCCAAGCGATTTACAGAATGTGATAAACGACTGAACCTCACCCGCAGACGTATTAAATGAACTGACAACAATTTTTCAGACCCCGCTTACATGTACCAAGATGGCGGCGTTTACTTGTACTTAAGGGTTTAAGTGCATGACGAGACGTCTTAATGTCAGGCTGGTTCGGTTTTTAAAGGGCATATTATACCTTCTTGAAGCCTGCTGAGCACAGAGACGCATAATATAGAGTCGAAAGCTTATTTGAAGCGACATTTTCGTTGAAAAATACTAAGGTCGAAGTACCAGCGCGTAACATGTAAACAGAGAATATTATTATTTATGTGAAACACGATATTTTGCTCATATATAAATCTACATCAATTACTATAAGGTTAAGCAGAATGTATAGGACGGCTTGAAAGTTGAATACCTTATTATGTATTTACTACATTCTTGCATATAAATGATTTGTTTTGTTTTATATATAACAGTATGGCTCACTAACGTTTTTTCTACACTAGCTTAAATGGATCCGACCCCATGGGTACGTTTCTAAACTCAATTAGGTATGACAAATTATTATGCAAAGATAACCCCGCCGGCCCCACCTGATGCCGGCGTGCATCTGAAAATCGCAGCTTTAACTAAAATGGGTGGTGAAATTCCACTGCTTTCTGCTGCGTATTAGTTTATGTTAAACGCTGTTTGCCTTAATGTTATTCAATGGAAAACTTGAGCGCTTCCTCCGAGACTCGTTAGTTGTATTTAATTTTATCGCAGCTTCTCTTTTATAACTCCATTTACTATCTACATAATTCATTAAACAACTTTTCAAAGAATACAACGTATGTTTTATTGTCCCGTAAAATTATTAGAGTAAATATGAATTACATTTTTATATTTTGCTTCTATAGCGCGCGACGGACTCAAGTTTACTTAACCTGCTTTGACATTGTTGATAATTAAACGTATAGTGACATACTTAGTTTGTATTCGATTATAACTATCATTAGGCATTCGTTGGTCATACCTTCGATTTAAACATTGCAGTTTCCAAAGACAAGGTCTTTATGAATTAGTGGCCTTAAAAAATAAAACCAACCAGAAAAATGTGAAGCAAAAGCCAATTTCGTGCAAAAGAATTCCAGCAGCTCATAATTCTATCAGATGACATGGACAATACCCCTGGTCTCCTGTAAATATTGTTAGGTCGGGCTCGCGGAGTCGAGTAATCCCGCGGGCCCGGGCCTTCCCGGGCTGGAGGCCGGGATTAGTCGCTCCCGGAACTGGCAGATAGCGCCGGGCTTAATGCGATATTAGCGAGTTAGCTACACCCTCACTATTGCAATCTCGGACAATCATTGTCATCTATTCGTGAGCTTTGTTTTCTGATAATCGAGTGATTCGAGCGAGCTTGAGTGTTAACGCTCCATATGTTTTGTATTCAACTGGTGTGCTGACGTTGTATTCTAGTATGTGATACCAAATAGTTTAGATGTATTATGAGCATAGGTAATATGATTATACAATTGAGAGTATGATTGTAGTGCATAGTAATAATAATAGCGGTAGTAGTGCGTAATATGCATTTTTTAAGGGTTTTGTATAATTTCAATGTTCTCTTTTCCCATACTATTTTGTAAAAGCTTATTCCAAAATAATGTCAAATTAAATTCTAAACATTATTTAAATACAATTAGAACTGGATACTGATATTGTTAACACACAAAAAATGTTTTTTTTTATATTAACTTACTAATAATATAAATTTACCTATGATTATTTCATATTCTTCGAAAATTAATGTGACCAATTTCATGGTTGCATGTTTGTTTACAAAAACCTTGATATCAAGAAGAAAGAAGATGTGTAAGGTATAGTTAGTCGCCATGCATCAAATATATGTAGGTATATCGTAGCGGTCACGATCCTCAAAAATATTAAAAAATCTATCGCCATGACAATAAAAGCCTGCTAAGTTGTTTGTGAGCGCTCTGGCCGCTCTGAAACATCTGGAGCCCATTCCTCGAAAGCTTGTAACTTGTAATACAAGCGGAAGTCCTTATCTAATGAATAGTGTCAAAAAGAGTCTTCCACTTGTATTACAAGTTACAAGCTTTTGAGAAATGGGCCTCTGATGGCGGCTGTACTTAATAGGATTCAGCATGGATTAGTTAACGAGGTAACTGCCAGAAATCCCTTGCGTGGGTTCCGTGTTCATCTACGAAGCAGGAAAAAAGCGATTGGTCACGGCTGTCGCACGTATCAAAATCTGAGCATGCTAAAAGAGTGCATACTCTTATAATAACCATATTGCATTAAAAGTGGTACGAATAATTCAATTTAACATTAAAAGGGTTATAATGGAAGTCGAGAGTGAGTTTATTTTATCTAGATTGACATTAACGGGCCTGGAAGTCTATCCGTTATCAAGTAAAAGCTTCTAGGATTTTATTTATTTCATTCGCGTTCGCGCCATGAGTATTCCTCGGTGGCAGGATTTAGTAAGTTTTGTTACTTTATTTTATCTCAGCTAAATGTTTATTTATATTTTAAGACCGACACCAAGCAGGATTAACTCTTGAGATATTGAGATTGTGTTTCTCTATTTTTTTCTTAATAATTTAACTTTTATTCATGTGCTGCATCGAATTATTGAATCTACAAAATATTGTTGGCATTTTAAACTATATGAAAATTTATCAACATCAAAACCAATACAATTAAAAGCCACAAAATAAACGTGAGTTTAACTTTTCAATTTCTTTTATTGTAGTATATAGATATATATTTTTTCTAAATTTTAAAGTCAAACAAATCATTTCATTCACCTCTTCCAACACCAACAAGATGGAATAACATTTTCTTATCATCGAGAATCGTGGTTACTTGGGGAGACGGGTATAATTTAATTTAGTTTTTGCAAGAGGGTGCAGTGGTGCGTTGGCTATCAGCCGCGCCATCGCGGATGGATCGAAGGGGCTCATTCAGAACTCCATCAGCTAGATACATCAGCACCCCCTAAACTAATATTAGAGGTTTTTCCTTACTAAATGAGTTTCTGATCAAATAGACACGATGGGATGCATTGATTTCGTATTGAATGAAGGGTGTGTCAAAACACATAGACACAGCTGTCTAAAGTGATAGACGAATCATACAGTGTGTAAATCTAATACGGGCGATCAATTAAACAAGGCATAGGATTCATTAGTGTAAGCATGGATTACAAAGTTTTTTTAAAGTTACTCTTAATTATGACCCCACAGAATTTTTTTAAGATTATCGGAGCAGCAATGTAGGTACGAACATTTGTTATTGTTGACATGTCAGTTATGTCATCTGCTTTTGAAATTAGCTGTCAACGAGAGTTTAACTCGCGTATGTTGCTCTACATTGCGCGCCGAATTATTTTGTATGGACAATTTTGTCTTATTTTAAGTAAAAGTTATTTGAATGTACTTAGTATGTCGTAAACTAACACCCGTTAAGAGCTTCGCCCGTATTAGATTTACACCCTGTATATACTTACTTATTCACGTCAACTTCAGAAGACTTAGTGTCAAGTAGTACCAAAGACATCGATCAAATTTAGGATTTATAGGTAATCCAAGTTTAGATTCTATATTTGATTGATGAAACATTTAATGGTCTTAGTTTTAATTTGGTTAAAAAAGACCTTTTTTTTTCAAACTACGTACTTATTTCGAGTGGCAGCTTTATATCTTTTAGTACAGGGGTTTTCTTTTAAATGGAATTGTATATAAATTGTAGTCGGGTTCGGAAAGAGAACATATCGTATTGCTGCACGTTCAAAGACAAATATGGCGCTACATATTAGCCGTCTTACAGAGTTTATAGCAGGGAGTAGAATAGTGGTCGCTTGAAATACCTCGTCTATTTGATACGCTCGCGGAACACAAGAGACGTTAAGCTACATGCTTTAGGTGTATTTTGCATGTTGAATTGAGAAACATTGAAATCAAGTTTTAAGATTGTAGGTGATTCTTAACAATTCATTTATTTTGCATACAATAAGTCACAATTATGATAAGTATTATGATCATGAGCTTTCGACTGTAGATAATATATACCTAAATTAGTAAAAATTAAAGGAAAAAAAACCTTTTTAAAAACAAGCTTTTATTATTTACAACAAGCTTTTATAATTCCATATTGTACAAATTTATTTAATTTTAACACTAAAACTTTTCACCATATATAATTATTCAATTTCGTCCCCCCTCTTTATCATAGTCCCCATTTATAAATGAAAGCGTGTTACATTGTGATAGCTTGAGGAAAATGTTGTGTTGTATTAAATGTAACACGCTTTCATTTATAAATGGGGACTATGATAAAGAGGGGGGACGAGATTGAATAATTATATATGGTGAAAAGTTTTAGTGTTAAAATTAAATACATTTGTACAATATGGAATTATTTTGTCCTAGACGAAGACGCTTATTTGTCGTTAAAGGTTACAATCAAGTTACAAAGTGTTATATTTCTTTTTAGAGTTAATTTATTTTTAACTTTTTAGTTCATTTTATAAACAAATAATAAAAGCTTGTTTTTAAAAAGGTTTTTTTTCCTTTAATTTTATTTTTAACTTTTTAGTACCTCTATTTTTAATTCGAGATTCACTACGACGTAGTTCGCAGCGCGTAGCAGCGTTATTCCGTTATGAAGTCCGTAGTTCGTTCACATGATATGTAATATGTACTGATTTAAATATCAATAATGTTGAAATTACGTAATCACTTGTTAGTTATATGTAACGTTTCTCATTCTATCCATTTCTTTTAATGCATCAACATTACAAGGTTTCTTCGACGTCAACTTGGAGCAGTCAAGTTCTTCGATTTGAAGACCTGCTAAAGACCTAATTCGGCGTAAAGCTACATAAGCTTGACCAGCAGCGAACAACTTAGAGCCTAGATAAATAACAGCATGATCTACAGTGTTTCCCTGCATTTTATGCACAGTTGAAGCCCAAGACAAGACAATCGGGAGCATTCTTCTTTCAGCTGTGCCGTGATTAAATTTAGCAGGAAATTGAACTGATTTAGGGTGTATTATGTGAATGCCATCGTTACCAAAGTCTACGCGAAGTCAGAGAGAGAGAAGCCATCCCCCCTGAGGTCCGTTGTAGAGGGATAAGGGCTACAATACAACAGGGTTCGCCCTGATACCCTGAGGCGCAACGTTAGCTGCAAGACATGTTTATACACCCTCATACCATTCAGCCCTCGGCACGTGCTCACCTCGGCATTGGGTCATCCATCCAATCAATCATATATAATTAATATGGAACGAAAGCAAGAGACTCGTCAAGACGAATCAAACGAGACTAAAGTCAATGGGGTTGCGTCGTTTAATTACGGAGTTCCTATGGCCACCTTCCGGCTCCAACATCAGACCCTGGTTACCATATAGTATCAAAGTACTCGTCAAGACTAATCCAATAAGCTCAAACTCGATAGGGTTGCATCGTTTAATTACGGAGTTCCTATGGCCACCTTCCGGCTCCATCATCAGACCCTGGTTACCATATAGTATCAAAGTACTCGTAAAGACTAATCCAATGAGCTCAAACTCGATAGGGTTGCATCATTTAATTACGGAGTTCCTATGGCCACCTTCCGGCTCCATCATCAGACCCTGGTTACCATATAGTATCAAAGTACTCGTCAAGACTAATCCAATGAGCTCAAACTCGATAGGGTTGCATCATTTAATTACGGAGTTCCTATGGCCACCTTCCGGCTCCATCATCAGACCCTGGTTACCATATAGTATCAAAGTACTCGTCAAGACTAATCCAATGAGCTCAAACTCGATAGGGTTGCATCGTTTAATTACGGAGTTCCTATGGCCACCTTCCGGCTCCATCATCAGACCCTGGTTACCATATAGTATCAAAGTACTTGTCAAGACGAATCTAATGAGCTCAAACTCGATAGGGTTGCATCATTTAATCACGGAGTTCCTATGGCCACCTTCCAGCTCCATCATCAGATCAGCTCTATGTCACAATAACATTGCATTGTCATCCGATTTATACATGCATTCTAAATTTCAGCTCAATCGGAAACCGGGAAGTTGATTAAATTTAAGTTGCAAGATTTGATTACAGAACGACAGACAACGGGACAGGTGAAACTAAATAAAAGCTTGTAAAAAGCTTGTAAAAAAAGTGGAAGCAATATTTGTGCTGATAGTGTATTGTAAATATATGTATATAGTATGAAGAGTTAAGTTAGAAAAATAATGAAGTATTTCAGATACTTAACAACGTTCTTGATTAGGAAAAAAAAATCAGTTCCTGCGAATGAACGCAAAACAACGAAATTTAAATATATAAAAAAAATGAAACGCAGTTGCGCTATAGCAAAAATAGAATAAAGCCTCAAATTGAATCCACGCGAGAAGCGAATTTTAAAACCAGATAACCAATTAAATAATTTATAGAATTCCACAGATATCCACTTTACCGACGCAACTCAATCCTTCGCGTCCATTAGGCCCGTGTCCATGTTTTTTCGGGCTTCTATTTCACTTTACTGATTCCACACTTCACAGTCAGGGGAAAACATGTCACTTCGATCTGACAGTGAAAAACAACCCGAGTGTCATTTGTCAACGTCAGCCACTCAACGCGGGGCAAAACACAATTTCATAAAGACATCCGTGTTCTTGATATGCCGTTCTTGCGCGTTTTTTACGTGTCTCCGTCATCGAGGCTCGTCGCCGAGACGTCGAGAAATGAGCTTACAATTACAATGTTCAAATATCAAATTGTATTTACACAGCCCAAGAAGAGAAAATTATATAAGAGCCTGACATTCGAAATACATTATGTAATAAATAGCGAGTACCGGAAGCGCGGAGCCAAAAAAATCCCTGGTATTATTTTTCAGTGGGTATTAGAAGACGAATGGCGTGATGATAAATAATCTACAGACCGGTTAATTAGAAATAGAAAAATATACATAATAACTAATTTAGGCTATCAAACGATAAAATAATACCTTCACAAAATCGAGAATTTTCAATAACCGTAAAAAGTTAATATAAAAAGCAGTTCCATATTCAATAAAATGTGTTCATTAAATTTTTGTTGAAGTGAATAATTTTTAATTGTGTAAACTAAATTGGTATTATTTCTACAAAATATGTATTATTTGAAGTACATTTTATAGTTAAGTACACATTTGTAGGTATTGTGGTCTTTGTATTAGTATGACCGTGGGATTGGATTGATTGTGATGGATTAGATCTAACCAACCTGTCATTTTAGCTTAGGAACAGCAACGCGGTAACCAATATTTTGCTACGTCAGTTACAAAAACTACCCACTAATTCGATTCCGTTTTATTAAAGTTTCATGTAATAAACGTGAGCCGCCCTGTTTAAAGGTATTACTATACTCTGTATGTACTCGTAAATATACCTAGTTATTATCCCAATCTAGTTTTAAAGGTATTATTTACGTATTTACGTAAGTGTCCAAATCCAGCAGTAGTAAACACTATACGACTAAACATAACGTGTCAGAATCATATATTAATTGCTAGTGATTGATAGTCTGTCGTGATGACGAATGAGCCTAGGGGGGTGTACGCACTAACGAAAATCCAAGAATTACTTCACTAAAACAGCACCGCCAACATTTTATGTACTATTCAGATCATAACACATATTTCATCGTGAGAATTATAATCAATTCTTTTATTACGTTGTTTTAAAGTTACACAAAAGGAAATTGATATATAATTCAAATGCTGCAATGCGGTCTCCAAGGAATTCACGAAGAATGTGCTTTCGTAACCAGGTAGAGGTTACTATAGCACGTAGTGAGAAGTAATAGTTCTCATGAGACCTCCCTAATGACGCTATCCGTCTAGTGGAACATTTCGTATGAAGCAGAAAACAGAAAATATTTTAGTTCCTTAAGTAACTCACTTCATTTCTGCTTTTAGGGCCATTTCTATGAATATCTAAAATCTTATAAATAGTCGGAATAATACGTGATTCCAAATATTATAAACCTATTAATTCTTAATAAACTTTAATTGATGTTAGTTGGTTATATTATCTTTTCATTGTTAGTTACTCAAATAGAAATGTTTTCTCATTTCACACAGTTGGCCTGAAAACACATAGATAAACTTCCGAAGGATATTGTCTTTGTTCGTGAACATAGCTCCGTGTAAGTAGACGTTGGTTTAAAAATATTGTCTTTAAATCCCAGCTATCGAACTATCCATTCACTATTTTATACGCAGTCGTTTTCCGAAAACACCTATTATTAAAATAGCGGTAGGTAAAGCTAAATATTTAACAACTCATACGTGGGTTCTATTTTAAGTTCGTGTTTTATGTATTTAACCGAAATCATATTAGCTATAAATTCCCGATTAAAAATGATACATGTTGGTGGTTGTGAATT
>JALPQI010016777.1:0-27240 GCA_025490895.1 Thaumatotibia leucotreta
CGACGAAATGATCCTGGTAAAACAATGTCACTGCTGCTTTTTTATTCACGGTAATAACTTATTTGTACGCAATTGGGTATATTTTGTCATGGATAAAATGATTATCTTCCCAATCGATCCCAAAAATTGTTTCGACCTTCTGTCATACAATTTATTGAAATTAGGAGCAATTAAGCCGTACTTGATTTTGATTGACCTTGTCTTATTCCAATTTATCACGTGTATTGATTTTGTACTCGGCGCAGTAATTATAGTCGTCATTAGTATAATAACATTAATGACAGCGTAATCCTTATTACGAGAGTACTTGAAATTTTGTTCGTAATTATTTTATGGGTATCAATTTTAGAACGGAAATTAATTTTAGAGTTAAAACTCGTCATAACATATTGAATTATTTAGAAACACTTTTTATGAAACAATAAGTTATACTAATGTAATAAAAAACTCATACAAGGCTTTACATGAAAACTGACTAAGTAAATATACGACATGCGACTGTAGGTAAAAAACATAAGTAAGTACATTTCTCGAAAGCTTGTAACTTGTAATACAAGCGGAAGTCCTTATCTAATTATAAGTGTCAAAAAGAGACTTCCACTTTTGAGAAATGGGCCCCTGTTGTATGTAGTAGTGACCTATTCAAATATTTAGACAATACTTATATTTTTGTAGAACAAAACAATTTTTTTTTTTAGTAGTAACCCTAATTAAATGTTAAGTAATACATGTCATACTTACACCAAAGAAAAAATATCAAGTTTACCAGCGCAAAAGGTGGGATTTAGACCCCCTATTTGAGGCAAGCACAATTTATAAATTATAATCCTTTCTGTTAGAATTAGATATTGGGAGCCAGATGCTCCACGGGGTAAGTAAACGTATTCGACTTTTGACTTTTACGAGACCTCCAAGTCGGGTTAGTTTTCGTCGTGAGTTCGCACTCGCTAATAGGGGGCGCCCTAAGGGCCTGATTGTCGATAGTGTAGAGGGTTAGGTTTCAATGACTTATCGATAAAGAACTTTTAATTATTTTATTCTATCTCTATGATATATATGTATAATGAAAATTGTAGTATTTGATAATGATCTTTAATATCACATATTACGTTTCTATGTGACGTAATGTGTTCTAAATAAATAATATATATATATATATATCTCATAAAAAAAATCTCTAATAATATAATATAAATATCATCACTACATAATATAAAAAAATATCAGCTGAACTGAGAAGCTCCTCCTTTTTATTGAAGTCAGTGAACCTATGTATGTTTTAAAATTATGCAGCGAATTTTGATGCGGTTTATAAATATATTGATTCAAGAGGTTCGTTTTAATATCATTGTTGTACCTATCAAATATCTTTATACGAATATATACGATCGATATTTACGTAATATAGTACAATAGATGGGTTTGGATACAAAGAAGCACTTTATTATTTCACCAGCAACTGGCATGCAAAAAATATTCTTAGAACATTACAATGCTTTTTTACTCTGTTATCACAGTAATTAATTACTGTTATCTTACTATAAGCACGTCTTAAAATATTTTAAGCTAATTTTATAACAAAGTATTAAAAAATTTAATATAAAATCGAACATTCCGCCCACCAAAATCGAAATAAAATAAGATTAACAAGCGACGAATTATACTGATAAAACAATGTTACTAATATTATTTATTTTCTCACGGCACTTATGAAGTGAGAAATATTTGTGATAAATACACAAATAATGTTCTCACCGGAATTCCTAGAATCATCAGATTCGTAGGCAGAGTTACAACAAACTTGATAACGTAGGACAAAATATAATACGGCTAAATGCAATATAACTTTTAGTAACTCATTTACGTTAAAAACACATTAATACCAGGCTTTTTAACCTGGCAACCATAAACCCATACGTCTTAACTTGAGAAGCAAACATGAAAGCTCCTAAATTCGCGGCAGAAAGTTAAGTGATCAAAGCCTCCGGCTGTACCCACCAGGGGGCGTTGGCTGCGACGTGGCGGTTATTAATAAGATACCAGGCCTTACTATGAGTTGGTAACGTGAACTAACTGTCTATTTTGTGTATGTCTATACAGGGTGATCAATCCAAATGGGTCAGTATGGCGGTTTTGGAAACCATAACAGATAGTGAATTCTTGTCTTTGGAACCATGAGATGTCAGCCTCCGTAGCCTAGTTGGTAGTGACTCTGCCTACGAAGCTGGAGGTTCCGGGTTCGAATCCTGACGAGGGCATTATTTGTGTATTTATTTATCACAAATATTTGTTCCTTGGTCATGGCTGTCTATGTATTTAAGTATCTATATGTCGTCTATATGTATATCTATTACATATATCGTCGCCTGGTACCCACATCGCAAGCCTTAATTGAGCTTACCGTGGGACTAGGTCGATTTGTGTAAGATGCCCCAAGATATTTATTTATTTATGAGATCTATTTTAGTAAAAAGAAAAACGGCATTACACTTAGAAAAATACATGTACTCGGGCTAGGAGTCGAAGCTGCACTTTTTGTAAAATGAAATTTTGTTTATTACATTTGGATATCAGTTGCGTAGCTCTTAAATAGTAAATGTTACTAAAAACATGATATCTAAGACGAATAAAATGTATTTTTTTAAAACAATGAAGTTTTATTTTTCAATACTGAAGTAAACGCTAACGTAAATCGTCATCATCATCATCATCTTAGCCATAAGACGTCCACTGCTGAACAAAGGCGTCCCCTCTGGACCTCCACATGTACCGGTTAGATGCGACCTGCATCCAGCGTGTCCCGGCGACCTTCAACGTAAATACGTAATGTAAATATTACTTGAAGTGTCACTGACGATTATTTAATAAAATATTGATGATGGGCAGCAGCGTCATCATAGTGGACACATTACTGCGATCGCCAATCCGCATGCCCAACTTGGCGATTATGGGCATTTACCTCCTATAGCGTCTATACGCATAGTTAATAGGAGAGGCCTACGTCCAGCAGTAGACTATCATAGGCTGATGATGATGATGAAATATTACTTGCCAATTGCCAACTCATGGTAAGGACACGGGATGTTATTTTTACAGTAGGTTTTACGAGGGATTTTGAGGCCCGGGAAATGGCCGCGGGGTGCGGAAATTATTTAAAATAAAAACCATTTATATCCTGTAAGGATACCGAACTAGATTTGTTCGTTACTTGGGTTAAGTGAGTATTTTTTGATTTCGTAATGTAACTTTTGAAATAGATAATTAAGTATCATCATCATCATCAGCCATCAGCCTATGATGTCCACTGCTGGACGTAGGCTTCTCCTATTAACTATGCGTATAGACGCATTAGGAGGTAAATGCCCATAATCGCCACGCTGGGCAAGCGGATTGGCGATCGCAGTAGTATATCTACTGTGATGACGCTGCTGCCCATCATCAATCTTCTTCAAAGAATGGACGCTTTAATCCCTTAGTCGACTTCTACGATATCCACGGGAAGAGTTGGGGTGGTGACAAATGTATTCTTACTGCCGTCACCACACTGGCAGAAATTTTGAAGTTATATTATAATTTATTTTAAAAGGTATTTTGAATAAATCATAATTGAAATTCCCCTCCATTTTATTTATGAATTCCCTTTGTCCTCTCTCTTCAGAATAGAATAATCAAAATCCTATTAGCATTTGACTGATCTGTTGACCAACAAACTCCATCGTAATTAGCGTTTCATTTAAACACAATCTCGACTTTTCCCTCACTCAAGTCCGATACCACTTGGAAGGCCTATTCTGACTTAAAAACTGTATTTTATGTATTGATTTGACATGAACTTGATACAAGGTTTTTCTTTTTACTTGCAAGTGTCTGTGTAAGCTGACAGTTCTAACCTTACCTAGTTTTCTGAAAGCAACTTGGGTCTGTCTCTGACTGATTGGAATCAAACTGGAATCGATGTTAGGTCAGAAATATCACACAGACCCAAATTACTGAAAGAAAACTAACTATTCATACTAAATTAAAAATAAAAACATGGACGTAAGCATGTTTTTATTTTTATTTTAGGACTACAAAGGGTGTTACGCGAGCCACTGAAAACCTTGAACGGGGTGATTTAGCAGGCTATACTGAACAACTTTTACCATGGGGCCATCACGAAATATGAAAAAAAATATTTTTTGGGTCTATATTCTTTTCGTTGTCTTTTTCATACCACTCTCTCACGTTTTTAGTTGCTGTTTCGACTCAGTTTATAAAAAAGCGGTGCAGTTGTATTTCTTTTTCACGATAGATTTTAACCCATACACGAGAATTTGAAAACAAAACATCATCTCATACAAAAATCACAACTCCGTCACGTTTTTTAGGGACACAAAATAAGACAACGAAAATAATTTTGACCCTTTCATAATTTTTGACCGATCGATCACGACGTTTTGTATGAAAAGCCAATTTTTTTTAGATTTCTGGGTTAGCTGTATAGTAAAAGTTGTTCAGTATCACCTACCAAAGCATCCCGTTCAAGGTTTTCAGTGGCTTGTGTAACACGTTGTATAAGTTAGATAAAACAATATTTAGACCAACGGGTGTGATGCATATTAACTGCTAACAAATAAAATTTCAGATTCAATCATTCTAGACCTCACAAACTTAAGGCTATAAAACTGTGTATGTGAAACAATCTTTCTATTAATAACAAAATATGCTACTCAATTTTAGTCAAACTTTTTCGACCATAACATTTTAGACAAAACAATTTTAGATCATGCAAAGGGCACCCATTTTTTTCAGTGTTACAAACCGCGAGAACCAAATCAAATCAAGATTTTTAAACTCGAAACAGGCCTGTGGGCCAGCCGTCGCGTGACGCCGTGTCGGAAGCGTTACGTCCGGCGTCTTCCGCCCCCTTCCCCCCTGCGCCCCTCACATCCCCCCGGAAGCCTAATTCCGTCTCCGGCGCCGATTGGGATGCCTCAAATGCTTGTAGAAGCTTGAATTTTTCACACTTTGAGATATCTTCCTGATGTAAATTTTATTGCTGCCGAGGAATGCGAATTGTATGCGCCGGTGAATTTTTGTAGCTGATTATTGAGGAAATATATCGCCGAATGCAAAGTGGCAGTAAATGTCTCGGATATTAAGGGCTGTCAGAGAAATAACGCGAAGAGGACGATTCTGGCACCATGCGCATAACCTATTTGGCTTCCTACTAGTACATTGATTCCATTCAAAATTTTTAGAAATATTTATTAAAATTAAGCCCTAGGTGGATATTTTTTGAAGTGATAGGTCTGGCGTTGTTACATAACTTTTTTAATTATTATAAAATTTATTAGAGGATATCACTTCCGATTGTCGATAGATTCATACCGTTTATTAAAAACCATACTACCAAAATAGTAAAAACGCTATTTGTATTTAGGTGTTATTTTGAATAGATATGTGAGATAAAGTATTCTTTATACATAAACATTATGAGATATGTAGATATTGTAGATATCACTCGGATCACTCCCCATGAACTCATACCGTTAATCGAGTAGCAACGTTGCTATCATAATATAAATTACACAACGTTATGTTTGCGGGAAAAGTTGTTTAAATCCGAAAAGCATAATTTTATTATTAAGTATATTTTAAGAAGTAGCACTATGCTATGTCTCTAAATTTAAATATTACATGTCATAAACCAAATTAAAATTACTAAAATTACACAAATTGCGTTTGCGGCAGATGCATCTCCAGCGTTGGTAAAGTCAGTATTTTTTTGTAAATTACATCTAATAGGTATTAAAGTAACTTTCATTTCAATAAATCCTTCAAGGTTATGTTTTGAACGCAACGCACCATAAATTAGCTATCAATCAAACGCCAATAAACATGAACACTTCAGCCACGCGTAAACATCTTCGACAGGTATTTCCATACATTACGTCCACATGAGCGACGTAATAACGCTGTGCTTCAGTGGGCCCACGAATTCTCGAGACTAATTGTCGAGGACACTAGGGTTGGGAAACGACTCGAGAAATAACGTTAATTGTAACGTTAACCCTGCCTGCGAACTAGCTTGAAAAGTCAGAATAAGTAATAAATGTGTACGCTATTAAAGCTCGTTACTTGTTAAAATATGAGTTTATATTTTATCAAATTAATATAAACTTTGATATTAAATTAAATAAGTTTGCATTTTGTTGAATAATCGTTTCTAAATTGCCATTTTGTTTTCTTTGGTCTCCACCTAGCTAAAATTCAATGTACACATTTGCACATATCGTTTTCAGAATTTTGGAATTGGATTGCAATTGCCTTGTTGTTGAATTTATAGAACTGGAAGGGTAACATACTATCTTCGAAACAACGTTTCATGGTTTAAAAAAACCCGTTAAAGAAACATTTACAACTGATAATGTTTTACTTGTTAAGACTCATGTTTTTGTTATACATACAATTTCAACAAATCTGTTATTCTAAATAATGTTAAACTGGCTCAAACATTAAGAAAGCGGAAAACAACAGTAGTTGTATTTTCTTGAATATCTATCCGTTTAATAAAAACTCAATAAAAGGGTGACACATTTGTTGTTCCACCTTACGTGTCACATCTGTAGTAACGTTATATAATAAGGACTTTTATACATTATCCATTTTATACCATTAAATAAATGGCATAAAAGTAAATTACCGTAATATTTAAACAACTATAATTTTGATTTCGTTTGGAATGTACGAAATAATAACTACAGATAGGAGATTATATCCATTTCACTTAGTGGACTTTGATGGCACATTATAAACAATAATTACACAAATCTTATTTCAACATTAGAACATTACGCACTTTTAGACAAAACAACAATTATAATCGTAATTAATGAAATTCCACGAACGATAACTTTACGGTAGCAAAAATAACAACGGTTATTTTGATCACTAACCGTTTTTTTCCAACGTGTTTTATTGAGAAACTGTTTCGTTCCGCAGAGAAGACACTAAAACATTTAGCTAGACAAGGAAATTAATAAAGGTCTCGACTAGGATTAGTGTAAAAGGCCCGAAGACGAATGAGCTCGGCCATGACAGGACAAAGCGCAATCTTATTGCCGGCTGCCCGGCTTAGGAGCTACGAGACATGTTGATAATACTGGTGGTAATGTACTCGTTTGACATGATGGTCTTTAACAAGGCTAGATGTGATTTTCTTTACCAAAAACTGCATCTTTGTCGCTTATAGACGGATTTTCTTGTACTTTTTTACATATCTCCGAAAATATTGACCATGGATTTTTTTTTCTAGACGCTTCAATTTATTTTTCATACAGTACAGAACAATAAATACAAGTATAAACAGTGAGGATTTGAACACCAAAAAGGATGTCACTCAGCATGTGTCGTGTCAGACGCCACGACGCTGGTTTTCAGGGCAGGTAAAACTATTGTTGACAAGAGTCGGTAAACGTGCATAATATTATTAATAAACATAATGTAGGACTTAACATACGAGTAATTCGCTTAACAATATAGTGGCAAAGTGTACAATTGGCAAACACAACTTTAAAATCCAATTTTACTAAGAATATTAGAAGACTTACTCAATGATACCCCACATTATAGGATTACTACAAAGTAAAAAAAAAACACTTTACGTGAAGGGTACCCAAGGTACCTAACCTTCACGTTAAGTGTTTTTTTAAAGGTACCCAAAGGTTAAAGGTACCCAAAGGTAAAAAAAGGCAAAAAAAAAGGTTTGTCTACGTGATTTATATGTATACTTGTTTTTCAATTTTCTAGCACTGACGGCCAAGTAGCTATGCTGCACGGACTGATAGGTTTCTTCTACGTAAACCTAAAAAGCCTACATTTTCTATACATTATGCGAAGAAAAAGGATATTCTCGATAGTACCTGGTCTACATACAAATTACATGAAAGGTCTCCAGGAAAGAACATGCCTAGTCAATTCAAATTACAGAAGGAAAAACCACCTTACTTTTAACAGAATAAGGTGTGAATTTGCTCTGATTTTTTTAAGCATTGGACATGTTTTTTCCGCGGACCCTTCACATAGATTGTGCAGAAAAGTACAGTAAAATAGTACATTATGACACAAGTGCGAAAAACATGAAATTTCGTTTTTGCACGTGTCTCGTACGACGTTTTTTAGTGCTGATGGCCTTCCGAAGTTTTGGACCTGACGTAAAATGACACACTTCTCGCACTAGAGCCTAAAAAAGGCGCTGCACTAAAAAATAATTTCCGCACGTGTGGAGACAAGTGTGTCACCACACGTGTTCTGTGCATAAGTTTAGTTTACCCTTAAAAAGTGCATTTTTTCAGCAATGCAAAAAACATTTTCCCTCATTCTGAGACAGAGATTTTCACCCGGCGTTCGCTAATTCATCATCATCATCATTTCAGCCACTGCTGAACATAGGCCTTCCCTTTGGATCGCCACATACACCGTTTATAAGCGACCTACATCCGGCGTCTCCCGGCCATATTCATAAGATCGTCTGTCCATCTCGGTAGACGTCTTACACTACGTTGATTCATATTCATCATCATCATCATCATCATCATCATATTCAGCCGTTATTCGCCCACTGCGGAGCATAGGTCTCTCTTCTTGTACGCGACTGGTCCCGGTCCTGAGCTAACCTCATCCAAAAGTGACCCGTATTCTTCCGAATATCGTCCACCCATCGAGCGGTCGGACGCCGTGCGCTTCTCCCATCTGAAAGCGGCCACCAATCCGTTAACATTTTGGTCCACCTGCCATCACGCTGCCTGGCAATGTGTCCTGCCCAATTCCACTTCAGTTTGGTAATAACGTCTCCGACGTCTTGCACTTTCGTGCGACGTCGAATCTCGGTATTCCTCACACGATTCATATTACATTAAAAAAAAATAGATGCAAATAGAAGTTCAAACGAAAAGAAACTATGAATACGTCACTTAAAAATCAATTTACTGAAACAACATTTAAAGTGCAGTTGACTTAAAAGTGCGCTCGTTGATTGCAGTTATAACCCGGTGTTTATTCTGTTAGTTCACAGACTGTTACTAGGGCTAGTCTAGACTAGACTATTATTGATTGCTTTGAATTATTCATCGCTGGGAATGCGGGTTGCTTAGCGTGTTTTAATGTTGCTAAGTGCATTTAAAAGGGAATATCTACAAAATAAGATATTTTCGAAATACAACTGTAATATCTGATTACACAGGGTGTAATCGTTAAGTGTGGCCAGGCCATAATTCCGTAAATATTACAGATATCAGAAAACTTCCAACTGATATCGAAAGTGCGTTACCCAACGAGTAAAACTGCATTAATAACTTTTTTCTAAATAGATGGAGTAATATTAAAAATACTAAGTTAAAACGCTCCCATACATTTAGTATGACGACTAGCCTTAAAAAATGTCGAGTGTCATAACAGATAAAACTGTTAGAGATTCTTTATTTGTACGAATACATTATTAAAAAATAATAATACTACCGTTTATGAAATAATTAATATAACATTTATTCTTAAATAAAAAAATATTCGTATTAAACTACTCTTTGAATGAACAGTTACGTACTAAATGTATGAAAGGGTTTGAAGTTAATATTTGAGATATTTCTGATTTTATTTCAAAAAAGTTATTAATGTAATTTTACTCGTTGGGTAACGTACTTTCCATATCAGTTAGAAGTTTTCTGGTATCTGCTCTATTTACGGAATTATGGCCTGGCAACACTTAACGATTACACCCTGTATAGCGTAAAGTAATATTTTTCTATTAAATCGCGATGTTTCGAAAATAATACAGGGTTATACTGATTTTTAAGGTTTCGTAGCTAAACAGAACTCTTATAGATTCGTCATGTCCATTTGTCCCAGCCGATTTTTTTGGAAACTTTATGTACATAATTTACTATAGTAATGAAATTTGATAAGTTCTGTTGTATGAACCGCTATAACATTATGATACTAAATACTAAATTTTGATATTTTTATCGCTACTGACAACTAGCTTTATTCATAACCTAAAACCATACCATACCATACCATAGCTTTATTAAATTTACTCTGTGTAATTTTATCTGTATCACTTTTAATTTTAGTTTTATGATCATGACGCATTGGTATAAACAGTAATGTCGTGTAAACTTTTGTTTCAATAAAATAAATATACTTAATTCCCAGTTGGACGAAAACCCATGTCATTATGATAAATTAACTCCCTTCGTAGTAGGCACCTACGCTATTGTTTCTAAATTAAGTGGCTTAAACATGTCCGTTTCCTACATGTACAAAACATTGTTCACACCCTGACCTTTATTAATGCCCTTATAACCTCCGTCATGATCTAATATGAGTTATTCTAAAGACGTAACCAAAGACTGAAGAGCTGGCGACTTCCTTGCACAACGCATCAGTATTGCGATACAGCGAGGAAATGCCGCCAGCATACTCGGTACAATGCCACAAGGGCCAATCTTAGATATAGTTAGGTTAGGTTAAGTAGATTAGTTAGATTTAATCTATGTACATAACTAAATTTAAGTTTCGTTATTCTTAAGAGCCCTTGAGATATAATCGTATACCTACTTTAAAATAATATTATATTTAGCTTATAAACTATGGGACCGAGGGATAAGATCATCAGATTTTTGGAATTGGATGTCGGTCCCATAGTAAAAGGCCATCATTATAACCTCAGAATCAACCCTCTAACATTTGGCCGGAGAATGAAAAATCACTTTGTATAAACATGTCCCACTGTTGGGCACAGGCCTCCTCTTATATATGAGAAGGATTTGGCTATTGTCTCCACGCTTCCCAAAGCGGATTGAGAAATACACATATACCTTTGAATTCGCTGACGTAGGTACTTATACAGGTGTCATTAAAAAGCTAATGGTAAAAACAAATAGTCTGGTAGCCGTAACTATAATGACATTGCAAGTATCAGCGACGTTAGGTTTTACTTGATACGTAAATTTGTTCGGAATGTTCCGTAGGAAACTAGGAACCCTTTTAGTTTCGCCATGTCCGTCTGTCTGTCTGCAGCACAGCTCAGTGGGCGTTAGTACTAGAAATCTGCAATTTGGTACAGTTATACATACTCGTAGGTATTTATCACGCCGCCAAAGTGGTAGAATATTTTTTTTTGATGCAGTCTCTACTCGTGAAGTGGGGGCGTTTATATGCTGTAATCAATAGGATTTAGAGGTATTATTGTATAGGTCTCTTAAAAAGAATAAGGATCTCAAAAGAAAGTTTTTTTAAGTCAATATTTTCGAAGATAACCGCTCCAGAAGAAAAAAAATACATAACATAGATCCAAAAAATGTGAACAGAATCACGACTTATAGGATACTTTAAAATAAAACTACTTCCAGCCATTTTCGAATAACTACTGAACCCTGTATTGATCATGGCCCAACATACTCACAGTGATTCCGCTCCGATAGAATGACGGCCATAAATACTTTCACTGATACACTGTTTTTTTTTATGATACACTGTTTTTATTACGAACGCAATATTACAAAAAAAAAGTTCTCGAATAAAACGACTTTTCACTCAGAGTACCTACCCAAATGTCCTGGCTCTATTAGAGCCAACCGGCATATCAAGGATCGACGGCAAGGCAAGGTAAAAAATATTTTCTCAAACTTGCTACGGAATGTTGATGTTACTTACTTTAAATTAAACCCGGAAATACAATGTCTCAGGTGTCATATGCTAAGATGATATGTAAAGAGATTTCATGTATTTATTTCACACCTAGGACTGCAAACAGACTGTCTTTTGTTTTGAAACGTCAAATTGTGACACTAGGTCTTGACATTCAGCCACAGAAAAAAACCTTAGAACTAATGTCTATACCACCAGGTAAAAGAATACCTCAAACAAATTTAAAAAAAAGTTAGGCGCGAATGTTTTTTTTTAATGTTTTACGATACTGTACTATTATTGGTGTATTTACAAATTATATAGTATGGTTCGGCGAAATCAGTTCGGTTTATTTCATGGCAAGTTTGAGAAAATTACTATACAAATCTCGGCGAGAAACAGGGTTACAGGCCGCGTATTCTTAACTGGCCTCAGTTCCGTCGGTCAGATATATCTACTTGGCCTGTAACCCTTCGTTTCCCGTCCTCTATAGTAATGTACTATTACAAGACAGTGTAGACTGTAGATACACGCTAGGATTTGACTCTCACGACCTCCGGATTGCCAATCGAACGTCATAACAATCCGGCCACCACTCTCGTATTTTAAAGACTTTGAAAGCCAAATTCCATATTTCCTGACTTTCCAAAGACGTTGACGTAAAATCAATACGGACGGAGCTGGCAGACAATTAAAACTTGGCTCGAATTGGGATCTTACTTATAAAACAAACTATGCGTAGTGCAAGTTTATTTAGGTCACATCGTGTCGCTTCCACAGATCACTAATGTATCCACTAGATCGCGTAACACTGGCGGGCATCGTCTTAGGATCGACGCTATCGCATTTTTAAAGGCAAATCGCGCAATAATTATAAAAAATGTTTTATATGTATTAAATTGACATTACATAAATAGCTGCTGCATGCCGCATGTTGATCTAGTCATAGTAATACGGATAGGTAATATCTAGTCATTGTTCTTAAACTTTTATTTCAAAGTGTTAAGTATTAATTTATTAGCTAAAATTATATAATGTTAGCATGCCATTTATAAGCTGAATACTTGTACCAAACACAACAATTTCCCAGTAACATCCCTGTGATTTGTATTCAAGCAAATAAATGATGATATGATATGATAATGAGGATATGATGCTGAGGATGTTAGAATCGTCACATCCAGATCTGAGCTGCTGAGTGAGATAGAGGGTTTTTATGGACAGCTGTACACGTCAACTAGCAGACCCGAAGTTGATCTAGCGGAAGACCTCAGAGCTAGACTGACCCGACACTATACAGAAGATATCCCGGACATCAGCCTGTGCGAGATTAGAATGGCTCTTGAACAGCTCAAAAATAACAAGGCGCCTGGGGAGGACGGAATTACAGCTGAGCTTCTGAAGGCGGGTGGTAAACCGATCCTTACGGCCCTTCAGAAGTTGTTCAATTCCGTCTTACTGGAAGGGAGAACGCCAAAGGTATGGAACAGAGGTGTGGTGGTACTGTTCTTCAAAAAAGGTGACAACGCTTTATTGAAGAACTACCGACCCATCTCACTTCTGAGCCATGTCTATAAGCTGTTTTCAAGAGTCATTACGAATCGTCTTGCACGCAGGCTTGATGACTTCCAGCCTCCCGAACAAGCCGGTTTCCGAAGAGGCTTTAGTACCGTAGACCACATCCATACGCTTCGCCAGGTTATACAGAAGACCGAAGAATATAACCTGCCCCTCTGTTTAGCGTTTGTGGACTACGAGAAAGCCTTCGATTCGATCGAAACATGGGCAGTACTACAGTCTCTCCAACGGTGCCAAGTCGACTACCGCTATATCGAGGTGTTGAAGTGTTTATACGAGAGCGCCACAATGTCAGTCCGACTCCAAGACCAGAGCTCGAAACCTATTCTGCTGCAGCGGGGAGTTAGGCAAGGAGATGTCATCTCCCCTAAGCTGTTTACCGCTGCACTGGAGGATGTCTTTAAGACTCTGGACTGGAGAAGGCTGGGTATCAACATAAACGGCGAGTACCTCACTCACCTTCGATTCGCTGACGATATAGTAGTCTTGGCTGAGACCTTGGAGGACTTAAGTACTATGCTCGTTGACCTCAGTAAAGCCTCCGAGCGAGTTGGTCTTAGGATGAACATGGATAAGACGAAAATCATGTCGAATTCCCATGTAGCACCAACTCCCGTAATAATCGGAGACTTTACACTCGAAGTTGTAGACGAATATATATACCTAGGGCAAACTATTCAGTTAGGTAGGTCCAACTTCGAGAAAGAGGTCAATCGTCGAATCCGACTCGGTTGGGCAGCGTTCGGGAAGCTACGACACATATTTTCGTCCAATATTCCGCAGTGTTTGAAGACGAAAGTCTTTAATCAGTGTGTGTTGCCAGTGATGACATACGGTACTGAAACGTGGCCGCTTACAATGGGCCTCATAAGAAGGCTCAAAGTCACCCAAAGGGCAATGGAGAGGGCTATGCTAGGAGTCTCTCTGCGTGATCGGATTAAAAATGAGACCATCCGCAGCAGAACCAAAGTAACCGAAATAGCTCTCCGAATCGCTAAACTGAAGTGGCAGTGGGCGGGGGCACATTGCGCGTAGAACCGATGGCCGTTGGGGCGGGAAGGTTCTTGAGTGGCGGCCACGTACCGGAAGGCGTAGCGTGGGTAGGCCCCCCACAAGGTGGACCGATGACCTGGTGAAGGTCGCAGGAGTCCGCTGGATGCGGGTGGCGCAGGACCGGTCATTGTGGCAATCTTTGGGGGAGGCCTATGTTCAGCAGTGGACGTCTTTCGGCTGATATGATGATGATGATGATGATGATATGATAATATAATAATTATATGCTGTTTCGCCGAACGGAGTCATCCGAGTTGTATTTTTTTTTGCTCTTATTGAGTAGTAATAAAGGTTTTCATGGAAAGGTTTAGCCAAATTCGCGTCGGTGGATTAGGGGAGACTCTTGCAGGCACACCTATACTACTAGTTTAAATAAATGTACCTATAACTATTTGGAAACGCTATAGTTTTTTCATACGGGTATAAGTACAACCCTTTACAGAATAGGTACGCCAGAGTCTTTGCTACGGCAAAGTTTTAATATTGTAAGCAGCATATTATAATCGCTTTTTTTTGTTATTCTGTCATATCACCTAGGGGGCAACAGGTAAATAGTTTCTTAGAAGAAAGTATCCTGCAAGCATCATGATTAGTGGCCATGCCAAATAACTGACAAAAAATTCAAATTTGTGTCAATTTTAATGCTATTAAAGTGTGATTTTTAGGGTGACCCAAGAGAACGTAACCATGGCAATGAGTGATATAAAAACAGGGTCCGGAACCGATATTTTACAAAAACCTCGATATAGCCCAATATTTTAACATGTTTTATACTCTTTATTGTACTACTCAATATTTTATGTAATTTACAATATCACATTTTTTAATTACTCCATTAAAGACACCCTCACAGCGCTGTCTATAGCAAATTCAACGCAACGGAGAGTTACTGAATTCGCGGACGATTGTGCTAGACACACGTCTTTGAGTGGTTTAAGGTTATAGTACCTTCGAAACATTAAGTACAGATGTCGCTAGTGATTAGTTTCACAGTACCATTGACTAAATTCGCTGTGATTCATGGAAGGTCGTCTGGTGTAATTGGAAGCACGTTGAACCGGTAATCCAGAGGAAGCGGGTTCGAATCCCGTGAAAACCAGAGTCTTTCGCAGTTGATTTTTTTTATGGTAAGCACATCTGTTACGACATTGTGGGATACTCCATTAACTTAGAATCTATATACCGAAGAACTAAAAAGAACGAAAAAAGAACCGTTCTTTTGCATGGAGAAAATAACGGTCCCTGCATAAACAAGTGATTGATCTATCTAAAGCATCTATTGGAAGTAGTCTGGTGTCGACCTAGTTGTCGGTACTCTAGCGTCGCTTACAATGCTGTTATGTCCCATTATTAGTTTGTTGTTTCAGGAATATTCAACTTGTATTGCCATTTTGATGGCCGATAGTATACACGAAGCACTTTACATAGCACTTCGATTCTAGAAACTTCGGTTAATTTACATACCTGGCGGTACTTATATGGTTGTTGGTGGTTTAATGTCAAACGGAACAACAAAAAGGTAAATTTTACAGTTTTTAATATCACAATTTCAGGTCACATTTGGTCCTAAAGAGTAACATTGTCCACCCCAAATAGTATATTTAGTTACTTACGATTTACGATACAAGAACGAAAAAAAATAAACTCGAAACGGTATCGTACGACGGTTTTCAGTACTGATGACTGACAAAGTACTTTTTTTATAAATTTACGCAGTCTACATAGCTAACTCGGTCGTGAAACCTTAGTGCATTTGCCACTAAAATATCTGCATTTTACAGACAAACGGGTCTTAATCGCGTAAACTTACGTTTAATTATATCCTGACGTTTCGGGCATGACCGGACCTAACCACTGGATTGAGCTCCATAACCCGAAAGTCCACTCAACCGAGCGTATACATCATAGCCGAAAAGTACGCGAAGCTATTGAAATTAAGAAACATCGGAATTTTAATCAAAATGAGGGGCAAGGAATCTCATCCGCGTGGAATCCCGTGATTTACAAATGTAAGCGTGGTGAAACATCCATTTTAAAGCCATTGGATGTTGTGAGTGTTGTGTTGAGTGACAACCCTAGCCTAGAAGTGAATAATCAAGATCAAGTGCGGGTAGTTCGAAAAACCCGCGCAGCTCGAAGGTGTTGATACATTCTCTCGCCAGTCTGCCTGCGACCACGGGTGTAACGTCATGCCCGAAACGTCAGGATATAATTAAACGTAAGTTTACGCGATTAAGACCCGTTTGTCTGTAAAATATGAGTGATAATCGTGAAAGTTTAAATCAATATAAAATATCTGTATTTAAGTTTCTATATTATGTACTTATATATTACATTATATTGCGTCTTAGTACGAGTATCCACAACATAAGCCTCAATTAAGTTTGCCAGGGACTTAGGTCGATTCGTGTAAGAGTTTACTATGGAAAAACCGGCCAAGTGCGAGTCGGACTCGCGCGCGAAGGGTTCCGTACCATTATCAATTTATTGTTAAAAAAATACAGTTAAATCAAACCTACCTCAAAAACTATAGGAGATAATTTAATGAAACCAAAAATCGTTGATAGAGTTTATTAATGTGCTTAACATATATTTTTTTTAGAATTTTATATTGCGTAGTTTAAGAAATAGAGGGGGGGGGGGACACATTTTTCAGACTTTGAGAGCTGATATCTCGAAAACGATTTGCTTAAATAAAAATGAGATTTATAAACCTTCATATCATTTTCAAAGACCTTTCTATTAATACCTCACACGCTTATATACAAGTAATTTTTTTTTTCTATCCCTCAGTTACATGTATGGAGGGCCCCCACTCCAATGGTTTTTTTTACAATTTAGTATCATAATCCTGTAGCGGTTTATACAACACATATCCTTATCAAATTTCGTTACTGTAGCATTTATAGTTTCCGAGTAAATCGGCTGTGACAGACGGACAGACGGACAGACGGACATGACGAATCTATAAGGGTTCCGTTTTTGCCATTTTGGCTACGGAACCCTGAAAAAGGATAATAAGACTGTTTGGTTAGTGCCGTTTGTTTTCATTTTTCAGTAGAAACGTGTGTTAAATGACTAGTCGTGTCATGTGCTACACAATGTGGACTAGTCATTTAACACATGTATCATTAATTTAACAAGTCATTTAACATATGTGACCGGTCTCGAAAACGACCACCTTTAACACTGTTTCTTTATATTTTTTTTCTTATACATATTTTTTTATAGGTACTAACCGATGGCGTTGAGGCTTGAATTCATGATTTTTTAGTTTTTTAAAGGGGTAGGAGTGAAAATATGCTTGATATTCATATTCTTCCGTACCTCATGAACTAAAGTAGGGCATAGATCCAAGGCAATCAAATGCTAGTGATTTGCATCATGACACACAATCATTTGTTAATACTTTGTATTATAAATAATCGTTATGATGAGAATATACTTCTAACGAAGTATCTTCTTAACGTTCCATCTTCTTCTTCAAAATTTTACAATAGTTCTTTTACTTTCCAGGCTATTAGACTTTGGAATTCCCTTCCTGTTGACATAAGGCGAGCTCAATCTCTTGCCACCTTCAAGGCGCATCTTAAGGAACACTATCTGACTCTCCCATGATATGCTGTTGTTGTAATTCCATCCTGTCATCTATATATATATATATATATATTTATATTAGTATATGTACGTTTATTATATTTACTTATATGTGTATATTTATTAACGTGTCGTAATTGATAAACTTGTTTATTTATTTTCCTTATTTCATGTCTTGCATCACCTACTGTTTTTTTTTTTACTGGTTGCATTGTTTCATTGCCCAAAGGTTGTCTGGAAGAGATCGCTCTTTAGCGATAAGACCGCCTGTTGTGTTACCTCTACCTTTAAGATTCGAATTGTTTGTTATCTTCTTTTTTATGTTACGAGGTGTGCAATAAAGAGTATTGTATTGTATTGTATTGTATACTTATCAGTCTTATCACCAAAGGATAAAAACAAGGAGAAGGTTCTCAATTCAATTTTTTTTTAATATATGGTACTCGATACCTCCGAGAATCATGAACCGATTTTTAATCAAACGGGTATAAATAAAATAAAATAAAATAAAAACTGTTTAATTCGGACCATTATACATCCATATTTTGTTAGTAGACTTAAAAAATAATAGATTATAAACTATGTTAGTACAATACTTAATGCTAAGACAAATCACAACAACAAAAACAACAACTCAAAACTCTTATAACTACTATCTGGCCCTCCCCAACACTACATCGACCCAGTATTTTGTAAACGGGCAGTCAAGGCGCTCTGCCAACGTTCTTAGCATGCTATTGCTGCTTCCGCGCACTCGACCCAGCAGTGAGGCAATTCTTTTGCGCCTGACAGCAAAAAAGTCATCTGCATGTACCTCGGCAAACATTGCCGACGCACTGCAGTGCTTCGGTCGCCTCAGCAGCATTCTAAGAACGTTGTTATATTGTACCCGCAATGTGTTATAGGCCTTCTGTGTAAACCTCACCAACAGGCTGCACGTGTAAAATGACTGGCAATACGCCTTAAACAGCGTAACCTTTACTTCTTCGTTACACCGTGCAAACCTGCGGGCGAGCATATTGCCCCTGACTGCCAGCGCTCTCCTTTCTCTTTCAACATCTAAGTCATCACTGAGGTCTGCCGTAATCATGTGACCTAGGTATTTAAAACTATTAACAATTTTAAGGGCCACACCGCCCAGCATGATCCTAGGCAAGGTGGTACTATTGTATTTACGTGCCTTAAAAATGAGCACCTCGCTTTTGGTCGAGTTGTACCTAAGACCATGCCTTTGCGCGTAGCCCTCACATATTCCAACTAGACGCTTTATCGAACCGATTGACGGTCCCAGCAGAACCATATCATCCGCGTAGCTTATATTATTGAAGCACGTATCTCCGATATGACATCCGATATGCTCCCTGCTGAGACCCTCAATCAGTTCGTCAACGTACAAGTTAAAAAGGATCGGGGATGACAGCCCCCCCTGTCTGACACCACAACGGAGTTTGTATTCCTCCGAATCGACTCCCGCCCATCTCACCCTATTGACCTGGTTGTTGTACCAGAACTTAAGCAGGTAAATGCACTCGTTAGGTACGCTAGTTTTTTTCAACTTACTCCATAGTTTCTCGTAAACAACCAGGTCAAAGGCCTTGGATAAGTCCAGAAAGCACGCATATACCGGCGTGTTTCTATCCCTATAGTACCTGACCGCCTGCTTAAGGCACAAAATCGCACTCTCTGTCGACAGCCCTGACCTAAAACCGAACTGCGCATCATGAAGTTTGATATGTTATAATCACGATGGTCCCATTTACACCCAAGTCCGAGTCTGATGATGGGATCTTGGAGAAATCGGTTGAAGTTGTTTCTTATAATCTAGTGATTATTACATATTTATAATAGAAATATTGTAGTTTATGATTAATGATTATAACCCGATCAGTTTGGCATGCTTTTTATAATGTTACAGAAATAAATACAAATAATGCAGTACCTAATGTACCTATTCTATTTCCTATTTTAGTAAACGTATTGTTCTAAACATGTCACAATGCCACCGATTCATTGTCATAGACAAAACACTTCCCACGTCACTCGCAACGGCAGGTTATCTGCCATCTCGCTCCCCCTCCACCCTCCCTGTCCCACGCCTACGTCTTATTTGAATATGACTCGTTTGTAATATCGGTTTATTATCTCTGTATAATTCTTGACATACACAGTAAATCGAGTGTGGTTTTGGAACAGTACGAACGAAAAGCTCTTGAAAAATAATGTTTTTCTACATCCTTTAGTGCTCGAGTGGAGACCACGGCTAGGCAAACGCAGCGTAGGACGTCCACCCACAAGATGGACAGGCGACCTTATGAAGGTTGTAAAATTGCCATGGAATAAAGTCTTATCCATGTTACGTCATATGGTTGAGATGATGATGACATCCGTTGCAGTTTTTGAGGGATTTTGTAGCTTATTGCTTGACTGCCGACGACCGCAGTTTCCAGGTTTAAAATTTAAATTCCGGTGAGGACATCTCTGTGGGTATTCGACACATAAATCAATGTTTTTCCTTAGTTATGATTGTGCAATTAAGTATCTACATGCATCTGTTTATTACAATATAATTATTTATATCATCGCTTCAAATCTATCACATGAGATTTGACCTTTGATTCGACAAAAATAAGGGATGGTCGTGTGTTTTAGCATCCTTGGCACTTAATACTGTTAATTGGGCTTGGGCCCTGGGTCAATACACAGAAAACTACCATGATTGGGTACCTAACAATGATTGGTACGGAACAATAAAAACACATTAACACCACCGATATCCGAACCTCCAATTTTGCAGTAGACCACACACCGAGCTACAGAGGCCGCCATGTACCTACTTCAATACCGTGTATACGTCAAACGTAATAAATGAATAGTTTGCCTACTGCAGTAAAACTGTCTACTGCCGCTTTAACCGTGCAATACATCAGAGTTGTAAGAAATATGTTAGGCCGCAACGCTGCCTTCCGAATAAATTGAAAGCCTTCGAGAGGGGGGAGGGGGTAAAAAGGAAGCCCAATGACGCGTGACGATGGCGTACATGGCGCTCATGATGCAAAGGTTACCATAGCGGAATACACAATTTATTCTTGACAAAGTAAATTCTTCTATTTTTAAAAGAGAAGCTAAGCGCTTGTTGCATTTTGGAGTAACAAACCTGAATAGACATAGCATAGCTATATAACTATAGCTTATATGTAGCATACTAGCGTCTTGGTTCTTAATGCTGTAAGCTTGTATGCGTATGACTTAATAAATAAAATGAAAAAAAAATTGCTATTTGAAAACAACATGCGGAAAATATCCGTATACTTGTTAACCACTTGACTGAAATGTACGCTTAAGTTGCTTAGAATAATACAATATCAAAAGACATTTGACAAAATATAATATTGCGAATTATACGACTTCTCTCTTCAAGTAGATTAATTAAAATTAAGATTTTCAAAGACATCAGATAGGTCGTTGTCCTCAGTACATTCGAATCGCTTTTACTTCAAAATTGCTTAATTTTATGTAAAGTCATTCACAAAGCACTCTAGCGATAAACAAATTTAATTCACCCGAAGACTGAAAAAACAAAATTGCTATCTCGAATTAATGAGGTCGTTTCATCCTTAAATACATTAATTAAAATTATATTTATCCCGGATTCGAGGTCGTCGTCCTAAAAATACTCAATAAAATGTACTAAAACGATCTTTGAAAGGCCATTGATATAAGTGATCGAAAACAAGCACACTGGCCGAAATAAAAGGAAATAAGACGTAGAAATATCGCGACCCTCGTCTCACATAAACGTAAAAATATATTAAAAAAATATACTCCAAAGTAAAACTTGCACTACATCATAGAAGCTATAAATTTCAAAGGAAATATCTGGCTATTTCCTCTCTGCTCTTATTTCTCGGTGCAAAAACAACCGTTTCAAAGAGTATTTATTTAGGTTCCTGTGTAATGAACACAATGTGCTTTTACACAACACAGGGTACACATTCGTTAACTTGTAGTCGCTTTGTTCATATTTCAAGCATGGAAATGGAATAATTAATGTTAGTTTTAATAGACAACATTAGAATTCTTAAATTAAAAATACTTGATTGGACTTCTAGTATTGTTCTTTTTCTTTTTGGATTGGAGGTCTCTGTAAAGTCATATTAAAATGAGACCATCCGCAGCAGAAGCAAAGTAACCGATATAGCTCTCCGAATCGCTAAACTGAAGTGACAGTTGACGGCGCACATTGCACATATAACCGATGGCCGTCGGGGCGGAAAGGTTCTCGAGCGGCCACGTACCGGAAGGCCCAACGTGGGTAGTCCTACAAGGTGGTCTGATGACCTGGTGAAGGTCGCAGGAGTGCGGATGGCGCCAGACCGGTCATTGGGGCAATCTTTGGGCAGCAGAAGAACGTCCGTCTTTCGGCTGATATGATGTTGATGAAGATGATTGGACTTCAACATACAATATACAACAAAGTCAGTTCCCGCTGTTGTCCCCGTTTGTATGCTAAATAATACTCGTACTATACAGTATGGAAATATATTTTTGGCTCAGGGCAGCTACCAGATCTAGAGTAGCTACGCGAAAATGGTCTTAGAAGGTCTCAACACGAAATGGTCTTAACACGAATTACTCTACATACATGTTTTCATCGCGCAGCTATTGCTTCTCAATTATATGGCACGAACCATGTTCTACGTGCTTTTACTTAAACAAGGTAAGCTAAGCTACGTGCGTTTACTTACATAATCTCAATGGAGTTATCTAGAATACGACCATTGAAATAGCCGAGTCGGGCTAAGCTCTCGGCGGTAATCCGGGAACCAGCTGCTAACAGTTATTGCTAACGTAGTTCTTACATACATGGTGTTTTTTTTTATTCAGAGTAGGTAGACGTTAGGCTGTGTGGTGACGGCAGTAAGAATATATTTGTCACCACCCCATCTCCTCCTGCGGGTGTCGTAAGAGTCGACTAAAGGATTGAAGTGTCACTGTCCATTATTTGATAAATGATTGATGATGGGCAGCAGCGTCATCATAGACATCATAGTGGACACATTACTGCGATCGCCAATCCGCTTGCCCTCCTAATGTGTCCATAAATAAAAATAAAAAATGTGTCCATACGCATAGTTAATTCAATTTATAATTAATAGGAGAGGCTTACGTCAAGCAGTGGACTATGATAGGCTGATGATGATGATGATGATGATGAGGTAGACGTTTGACCACGATTATACCTGCTGGTAAGTGATGATGCGGTTTACGGTGGAGCACGCTTACTTATGAGATAAATAACTTCATGAAAGAAGAATCAATTGTAAACTTAAATAACATGATTAATAATTCATTTGGAAGTAAAAATTTGTCGCCTAAGTTTTACAGAGCGGTTACACACTACGTTCGATCCGATCTATGGTAGATCAACAATACGAACCGATTTCTTTTAAATTTGCCCCCTTTTACTACTGCCGAAGGTTTTTGGACAGAGTATACTTGTACCACATAATTTGCATGATTTGCTTTAGTAACACAATTGACGCGATCATGTTTTTTTTTTTATTAAGGCTGTTGAAGCAACATAAACCCACATACCGGTTGACGACATATGACGCCACGGCTCCCCGCTCCGAACACCTACCTGCAGCCAGACTGCACCGTACAGCCGGAGTGGCAACACATTTCTAATATCACGACTGTTGATACCTATTTGTATACCTAGACTAAGTTATTTTATAATTAAAAGAAGAGATTTGTGTACTATCCTGAAGTTCCTCATTTAATACCACGCCCGTCGGTCCCTAAAGAGCTTAATTTGAGGAGTACACCCTACAAAGGCCTTTAATTTTTTTTGCAATCGATCAATTGTACTATTTGTTTAAAGTCGTTTGGCTTTATGTCATGTCATAACATTTATAACGGCTAGTGAGAAACCACCATAAAAACTACCAAACGGTAAAGTTTTCTGATTAGAATTGCTTCCTTCCTTTGTGATAGTATTATTATTATTAGCTTCTATACACATAACCACCCATACCAAACTTCTGCTAAATTGATATGGTTCTTCATATAAACTTCTACATACTCGATCGTCGGTTAATGAATCTCTTGACCTGATCTTTAACAAGGCCATGCTTTGAGAGTTTCCTCTTCACTTTGTTTATCTTTTGTATTATAATAATGTTCATCATCATCATGCCAGCTTAAAGACGTCTACTGCTAGACATAGGCTACAATGATAGTCCTGCACCACCCACCTGCGACCTTGACCGGGTCATATGTTCAACTTGTAAGAGTCCTATCCATAGCACTTAAGCTTCGCCTTCCGGTATGTGGTCACCACTCTAGGACCTTTCAGCCCCAAAGCCCATCGGTTCTACGTGGAATGTGCCGCGCCCACTGTCACTTAAATTTAACGATTCGGAGAGGTATGTGATTTACTTTGTTTATATTACATCACATCCACTCTCAACCACTGCTGCTCAAAGGCCTCTCTTATTTCGTAAGCGTATAGACGCATTAAAAGGTAAATGCCCATAATCGCTACGCTGGGCAAGCGGATTGGTGATCGCAATAATGTCCATTATGATGACGCTGCTGCCCATCATCAATCTTGTAGAATGGTCAGTGACACTTCAATCCCTTAGTCGACTCTTACGACACCAGGAGGAGTTGGAGTGGTGACAAATGTATTCTTACTGCCGTCACCACTTGGACAAAAGTGATTTTTCTTTTAATATTAAAATATGAAAAGCCTCCATCTCACCGCTCACGTTGCAAAGGCTAATATTGACTGAAATATCAGACGCCAACAAGCTTATTACGAGCACAAATTGATGGCTTCCATCACGAACCACTAAATTAATTAACTTCTGCCACGTTTTAGTGTTTCTACACTTTAATGGGTGGGGGTGGTTCACCTCTCCATTTATATATTTTTTATGGAATAAAGCAAACGAGACCTGATGGCAAGTAGGCATTTAAAATCAAAGTCAAACTATTCTTCATTCAATTATACATAGAAAAAAGTATAGTATAGTTGAAATAATTGTCATAAACAATACAAAAATGACTCATAAATAAGTGATAGTAAACGGATAAGACAGTAAATGTTTACTCACAGGAAACGATGGTATTTCTCAAAGGAATACAATTTCGGATTTTCTGTCATTACCTGAAAATAAACGTTCAAAAATTAGAATTAGAATATGAAATTAAATAATAATAAAGGGACAGCTAAATATTTATAGTAGCATTTTCAGGGTTCGGTTCCATAAATTGCTAGTACTAACGGCGCCTGAGCTATGCTGCGTACAGACAGAGGAACACGGCGAAACTATAAGGGTTTATAATTTACAACGGAATTCTAAAAATGGCGGCAAGTATTTTTTTATGGCGGATAACACTTGGCGCAATTTTTTTTAATTCGCTTTCTTTTTCTACTGCCAAGAATTGTTGAACCAAGTACACATACAAAGGTAACTATCAAAGACTTCCTTCTACTTGAATTTCTCAAACACACTATGAACTCCGTATCTCAAACTTTGCTCTGCATTATCGTAGCTACGCCGTAGCGCTACGAACTTGCTACGATATATCGTAGCGCTCAACGTATCACGACGAACGACATGTACCTTATTCTTTCCTGTGTATATTCTTTACTATACACTATACCGTGTATAAATCTAATACGGGCGATAAATTAAACCTGGCATGGGATTCATTGGTGCTATCAATGTTATCATGGATTACGAGGTTTTTTAAGTTACACTTAATTTTGACGCCACAGATTTTTTTAAAGATTTTCGGAGCATCAATGTGGTTGCGAACATTTGGTAAGATTGATATGGCGGTTATGTCATCTTCTTTTGAAATTAGCTGTCAACGAGCGTTTAACTAGGGTGTTGCTCTACATTGCGCGCCGAACTATTTCGTACGGATAACTTTGTTGATCTAATTTTAAGTAAAAGTTATCTAAATGTACATATTTTGTCCTAAACTAACCCCCGTCAAGTGTTTCGCTCGTATTAGACTTTCACCCTGTATATATTTACACTGTAGGGTTTGAAAAGTGGAGGCATCTGGCCGCAAGGCACGACCATATATCTCACATGCCTTCACTTACAGATCTGAATATAATCCAAATATTTTACAATAAAGCCCTAATTCATAAACGTCTTACTTACATAGCAAGCTGCTAAGTATTGTTCGTACCTGTTGATCTTATCAATATATCTATAAAACCGAAAGGGCCTAGCAATTTTATCAGAAGAAAGGAATGTGACTAAAATTAATGATTAAAATTTCAAGAAAATTATGTTGCTGTTCATACCCCTATCAAACAAATTTTTTTTAGTACTTTCCCTTCTTGTCCCATAGTCTTGAGACACCCGGTATATTGTATAGTATAAGTCATACTGAACAACTGTTATTACGGGGACAAACTCGAAATCGCGAAAAAAAAACACATTTTCATACAGAATGTCCAAAGCAAAAAGTCTCCTCGGGGTTGGTACTAAAAGTTGCTCAATATGTTATTACTAAGACTTAAAACGGGATATTTACGCTATAAACTTAACACTTTGAGCGCGGGGAACTCCCGAGGGGAGTTCTCTGTGGGAGGTCCATTTTCGCTACAAAGCGGAAAAATCACGGGATCGGCTACGAGCGTAGCGCGTAGCACTTGTCCCCAATGAAAGTGTTAAATTATTGAGCGCCTGATATTTTGGCAGTGTGACTTATATACACGCTGTTTGCGAGGTTATTAATGACTTTAGAAACACCATATTATTATATATTTTAACGTTTTCTATGTACAATCTATGGGTGCTCCTTACATCTGAAGGCGACACTAAAATGACGTTTCTATTTGCAGAGTCGAGCACACAACCCCTTCCGAGTTGTTTTAGGATGGGTCAATACAAAAGGATGAAGTTTAAACAAATGTATACCGACCGTTTGGGTTACAGAAATGGCCGCGAGGCTGCTATAAATAAATATAATCGTACTGTACGACAAGTGCAACAATCGTAAAAAAATCTACTATTGCCAGCAATGATTCGTATGAATACCGCTTACCGTCGCGGGCTTAGTGTTGTCTATATTGCAAAAAGCATATATTATTATTATAAAATGCAATACAATACAATACAATAACTCTTTATTGCACCTCAAAGACAAATACAAAACAAATAATAAAAGTACATATTTGAAAGAGGTAAACAGAAGGTGGTCTTATTACTAAAGAGCGATCTCTTCCAGACAACCTTTGGGTAGAGGAGATAAGAAAGTAAAAGTCGATAGTAGGTGGTGCAAAACGGAGAAATGGTCTGATGCTAAGGAAAA
>JALPQI010016778.1:0-23237 GCA_025490895.1 Thaumatotibia leucotreta
GATAACCTCAAAATCGGGATTTCTGTCAAGGACGGCTTTCATTTTAGTTTGCAAACGGTTACCTAGTTCTCCTGGTATACTGTCCAGATTATTTAATATATTTCTTATTTTACTTAAAGTGTATTCGACAGTATTTGAAGAAGACTGTAAATTCTCTATTACAACCAAAATGGATTTAAAATGTTGTGAAATGAACTGTAAATTGTCAACAACATCAGCCGACTGCATAATCTGTTTACATTTACGGACATATACACTGTCACGATTGCTAAATGTTTCTATAACTCTCTTTACTGCTGCAAAATTATCATTATAATAACATGGCGCTTGGATCCAAGTACCCTATCGTGTGATTACGGGCTGAGGTGGTAAGGGAATATTTAGATTCATTTGTCTAAACATGGCAATCCTGGAAGGAGCCTTGGAGAAAGTTTTTTTAACATAGGTGATCAATGTGTTAACGTCTTCGAAATTTTTTCTTACTTCTTCGCAAAGTCTATGGATTCCGTGTACCAAACAAGTTATATGCAAAATTTGTGGATATTTGGTTTTAATTTTGAGTCCAGCATTTAACATATAGCTTACCGAATCACTAGTACATAAAAATATTTTATTAAAATTGTTTTCAGCAAGGTCTTCCCACAGCCATTGTAAACTTGATTCAAAAAAGTTAAAGATTGTAGAACCGTTTACCATATCCAAAACTTTAGATGCAATCAAATAACAAGTAGACGGCTGATTTTCTTGCAAATTTCTAACCAGAATATGTGCAATTTTGCGGTCTAAAGAGTCCTTTTAGTAGTCTCGTCGATTGAGACCCAAAAGCATCCATTTCTTAGTTTTTCTTCGAATTTCTATCACTTGTTTTTCATACACTTTACTAAATATAATTGTTCTCATGTACGACTCTGAAGGAATTTTAAGACCAATGCAATATTTCTCCAAAAATTTTCGAAAGTAAGTATTATTTAATTTGTTCCATGGTATATTTGCACAAATCATCATCAAAGCCAAATCAAAGCAAAAATTTTCTTCTTTAGTCAGATCATTCACTATTTTCAAGTGTAACTTGCTTTTCGTATGTCTGGTGAAATGAGACTTTCGAGATGTGTCAATATCAATTTTACATAAATTACAAAATAACGTCACACCATTAAATGAAAATTCGTCATACCCCTCAATCCAATTTCGGACGGTATCAGAACTAGCTTCATGACGCGACATATTGTTCAACAAATTACAACCAATTGGCCGACAAACATGGATTGGGTAGTATTAGACTGACATGAGTCGACGTCATGTTTTTATCAATGCAATATTAATATGAGTGGCCAGTTTATCTGGGCACAATCTAAAGATGTTGATCTCTAAGAACCTAGACGTATCTATACACTTACCGCCTTATTCATAAACGCTTATCAAACCTATGTTAACTAATTTATATTTTGTCCCCGTTTGCCAAACGCATATGTGAAACTGACAGATAAGGATAAAACATAAATAGTTGACAGTTAGTGAATAAGGCGGTTAGTACTTAAAGCAGGACACAAATATGTACATACTCTGATATTAAAATTCAATTTCTTAGTATTATGTGCTTTAATTCATATATATTTTTCTATTAAGTTTATTATTAATACCCAAAACCTCTCAAAATTATGCAAAGGTATCGTTTTTAACATAATACGCAATTTGGTCGCCGTTGTGCATATACATGTAGTATCTGTTGAAGCTTGAATTTCTAAAACAAACATTGACTTTTTATAAAAAATACAAATAAAAATCAATACAGCCAATACTAATTTACATGTGTAGTTCTTTGTGCATGTAACCATCAACTTATGTAATGTAGAAAGCTTATCTTCATTATCGTTGCATTGAAATTCACGAATAAGAGCGATTACCATTTCCCAACATTTATCGAATTTTGATGAATCGATTTGTTTCAAGAGAAACTCCAAACACCTTTCTTTAAAGTTAAAATAACAGGGGCATAAACAAAAGTCTTTAATCCCTGCAGAAAATGAAAATATATTTAATTTAGTATCTGCATAGTTGTTTGAATTGATATCAATATAAATAGTATAAATACGCATACGTACCAGTTCCACGTCGTATTATATTGATTTCTATTTTCGCCATTAATTCGTTGCTAAACTGGCGATATTCGGTACTCATCAGCAAAGAAAATGCCATTATTTAATTTTGCTGCCGTTTAGGTAAGGTACGTACGTAATCTAGGTATGGCAAATATCACTGTAATTTGACAACTATCAATGTCAATATATATATATTAAGAAAAAGTGAATCCACGAAGGTTTTATATCTAGAGAACTAGAAGAACTAGTATCTATAATAAATCTACACTTTAACAAACTTTTGTATTTATTGACTAGGAATCAAATTATATGTCAAGTAAGAAATAAATTAAATGATTAATTATTTAATCAATTTTGGAGTCATGTCCACATTATTGCGAACAATGACGCAAATTTTTGCGATCTCTGTATATAATACACACACATAAGGATCTTTTCTAAACTATCAAAAGTTCATTCTTAGAAATCGGCAACTATACAGCGCTCGGCCACTATACAGTGTGTAAGTCTAATACGGGCGAAGCTCTTAACGGGTGTTAGCTTACGACATAATAAGTACATTCAAATAACTTTTACTTAAAATTAGAGCATCAAAATTTTTCATACAAAATAATTCAGCGCGCAATGTAGAGCAACATACGCGAGTTAAACACTCGTTGACAGCTAATTTCAAAAGCAGATGACATAACTGCCATGTCAACAATAACAAATGTTCGTACCTACATTGCTGCTCCGATAATCTTAAAACATTTTTGTGGGGTCCCAATTAAGAGTAATTTAAAAAAAACCTTGTAAGCCATGATTACACTAATGAATCCCATGCCTGGTTTAATTGATCGCCCGTATTAGATTTACACGCTGTATTATAAGAAGTCAATCCTGACAGCTGTCATATCAGTCGATTATGTTGTGTCAAAAAGTCGCGCCGATACGCCAGGGTCGGACTCCGTCTACCTAGGCTGGAGCCAGAGCATAATTTCGGTGTGCAATACATTGTGTCACATCGTCACGTGACCCAATGTATGGAGCGACCGAAATTACACAGTCTACTGACAACTTTCTTTGCCAGATTAATCTGATTTATAATACAAAATGAACTCAATAAGTATACGATATCTTTAGGAACCTAAGCTTTATTGGCGATTTTATATTATAAATATCGCTTAAGTATAGTGTATACAATTAACTCCAAAGATTTTATTGAAATTGACTGCTTAATTAGCTTGCTTGATTGTCGTTACAAATCTGACTAATATTATTATTTTATAATTTAAGGCGATTTAAGTGTCCCTAAAAGTTAAAAAGCTTGAGTATTAAAATTATTACCTTTGTACTAAATCCGGCTCTGGCAACAACATTCCCGAGCAGAGTCGATCATGAAGACATCGATGATGGAATCAGCGGCCCTACCGCGAACTACGAAATCCGCAAATTTCGGCAATTTTTCTCTGTCACTCTAATGACGCCTTCGTTGGAGTGACTGAGACAAATCTCCGAAATTTACGAACTTCGGTGTTCGCGGTAGCAGGCCAGACGAATGTCGCGGTTTACGCTGCTGGCAAGCGCATTTGAAGACTGTTTTTAAAGGGCGTATCTTTCTATGGCAATCATACGTAAATAAACCTTTTTAAAATACGCCTCTCATTTATCTGAAACAGGCATGTAAGTATGATGTAAGTTGAATTGCAAGGAAATAGTTCCTATACTGTATACTCATGGGTTATTTAATTATACCTACTCCACTAATACAACATTAGCTACTTTAACATCCAAATAGTTTTGCTGTGGACACAGTGGGAGGCAGGGATCGGATCGGATATCTACCGGTATTTGCTCCATACAAAAGAACGGTTCTTTTTCGTTCTTCGGAATATAGTTTTTGTTAATGAAATAATTTAAAATACGATGTTGTTAGTTACATAAAATATTTAGTACTACATAAAGAGTATAAAACATTTAAAAATATTGGGCTACTCCTAGGTTTTTCAAAAAAACCGGTACCGATCCCTGGTGGGAGGATGCACAAATTTTATCCCGATGAGTGTACCCATTTATCCATTTATTATATGTACATACTGGTAATGTATCAATCTATTACTATATAATACTATGTATTTCGTCGCTTAGTACCGACAAGACGATCAATAATAATAATTGTGATGTTATCTGCGCAAGGGACCACATTGACTATCATCAGTCTAGGTTCTTCATTAGCTAGCTACATTCACTAGCTGATGGAAAAATCTCTGAATTCCGAGTTACAGGCCTAGTCCTAGTTCGGAAGACAGTTGTTCAAACCTGACGACTAGTTACAAACCTAATCCATGTAAATCTATGTCACTTTAAGTCTCATTATTTTGTACCCAAATATGTATTAAAAATAAAGCTTCAAACTGAAAACACCCTCTACTTTAATATATGAGGATATAACTATAGTAAGCAGGAAGTCGAGAGAAAACAGAAATGAAAATAAAACCGAAATAAAAAATATTCTGTCTTTAACAGCAACTTGGTAAAAATACGCCTCCTTAATACTTAGTGATATTTTTCACACCACGCATTTTACGAATATGGGCCGACCGCAAGAAATTAGCAGTTTTAGGAATCTCAAGTGACAAAAAACTTGCTTTGAAGTTTTTTGGGGGATTGAAAGATCCGCAATTGTAAGCATGCGGCTCACGAACATAGTTTACTGACCCCTGCCGTAGAGGGTTCATCATCATCATCAGCCCGTTTCGGTCTACTGTTGAACATAGGCCTCTTCCAAGGTTGTACAGGGTGGGGTCAGTTGCTTTATGCCTCCCAAGGAACGGAACCGGTATTTTAGAAAAACCTCGAAATAGCCCAATGTTTTAAAATGTTTTAAACTCTTAAGGCACTGGTCTCACCGCGAGCTACTAAGCTATGAACTATCGGCTATAAACACGAACAAAAGATACGCACTTCCGTGTAAATAAAAGAGACACGGCGATACTCGCCCGGCGGTGATAGCTGATAGCTGGGCGAGTATCGCCGTGTCTCTTTTATTTACACGGAAGTGCGTATCTTTTGTTCGTGTTTATAGCCGATAGTTCATAGCTTAGTAGCTCGCGGTGAGACCAGTGCCTTAGGTAAGTACTGCAGTGTTATTCACTAAGGAAACCGCTAACTTGCTAACAGCGCTGTGTCAGCGCTGCGGCAGCGTCGAGCCTAAAAATGGTATTCACTAATGCACTTTAAACACAGAACAAAAATAACTGTTTTTTCTGTTTTGTGACTTTAAACGACACTAGCGCTCGGCGAAGAAAGCGGCGTGAGCTGGAACTACACTACGTCGAGAGTTACCGCCTACAGTTCGACAACAAGCTGTTCCATGTTAGTGAATACCGTTTTTCGCAGTCGAAGTGAAGGCTGTCTCGTCGTCGAGCTCGTTGACGAACCCAGCGTCGAATGTGTGAATAAGAGAATAGCATAGCTGTACCTTCTACTCAATATTTTATGTAATTTACAACATCGTTGTTGAAGAAGCAAACGATAGGGGAGAAGAGGACTAAAGTAAATCAAGCAGCTGACTGTGTATACCAACGGTTTATTGATGACTGACTTAAATCTTTATAATTTTGTATTTTGACATATTTTTTAAATAGAGAATAAAAAGACAACCAAAGACAATAAAAAAAGTATAAATAAATTGTATGTACAACCTCAACAATCGTATTTCATAATTACTCCATTAAGTAACTTAGTATTAACATACCAAAGAACGAAAAGGAACGAAAAAAGAACAGTTCTTTTGTATGGAGAAAATACCGGTATCCGGTCTCTGAATTGCCTACAATCGCTGCTTACTGTGATCAATTCGTTTTTCTCCCACCTTTCTGGTCGTTACTTTGCATTTCGAACCTCCGAATACACTTTAATATATTTCGATGCAAGTGCTAAAAAAAATAAGTTTTTACACGTGTATCGAACGACTTTTTTCATAACAAGAGCCTTAAAAAGAGAAATTTACGCACGCGAAGCGTAATTATAGTATTATCTATGCCGATTCGAAATTTAAATTCGTACATTAAATAGCTTAAGGATTAAGTTGTATCTGTGTGTCCATACATAAGCTGGGAAAAATAGGTAAAGACAATGACTAATATTGCTACAATCATTGAACATGTTATTATTTAGGTGCATCCTACATCCTAGAATAGTATTGTAAATAATAAATTCATAATTATTTATGTTGCTTTATATACTGTTATTTTAATGACTGTGAGGTGAGAACAAAAGTTAATCACAAAAATAATCATCAAAATGGCTTCCAGTATCCACAGTTACATTATATGACGCGTGAGAATTATTTATCTTAATGTACGAGCCGTACAGTTGGCTGAATTTACCGAAACAGATGTACGTCGCAAATGTCGCAATGTATGTATAACCCTTTAACGGGCAAGACTCAAAAAAATCGTGGGTTCAAGCCTCAACGCCATTATATAGTACGAAAAATTCTGTACAAGAAAAAAATACAAATAGATAGTGCTATAGGGTGGTCGTTTTTGAGACCGGTGCCCTATAAAGGGATAAAGTAATGGAAACTCCCTTTAGTTACACATCTACGTAAATCTACATTTTCTAGGGTTTTATTTTTAAATCCAACAACATACACACAGTGGCTGTAATGTAATCGTTATCGATTATTAATATCATTACGATTGCTCTTGAGCTTGGCTCTTGTCGATGGAATAATTTCCATTCTATTCTACTCTCTGCCATTTCCTTCAATTCTGTACGATTAGACTTCAATAGTTTCTTTCAATTGCTTCATATAGGCTCTCCGTGGTCATCATCTTTTTCTCATACCTATTATATTCATACTAAAATATCACTTATTTATTTAAATAAGAAAAACGGATACATTGTACCTTAAAATTAATTTGAGGGTGACAGTTTGTTGGCGTTGCGCTCAATTATAGTACATTACTGCAGACGCCGGGAAAGATGGGCTTATTGGCCGAGTAGGTATGGACGGCCGAACGTAGTGAGGCCGGACAGTGATACGAATCCGGTAAGACCATTTCACGGCGAGGCATGTACGAGTATAGTGCTTTTCTCAAACATGCAATGAAATAAAAAATACGCCAATCAAAAAAACTGAATTTAGCTATTTAGCCTGTTTATAAAAACCGACGCCATGTTTTAAAAAAATATTACTTACCGGCCTAGGCCGTTAAATTCGTATGAAAAAATCCTTTACTATTATCTCGAGGTCATCCGCCTGCAACGTCATACTTTAAAGCCTATTATGACGAACATAATGACAACATTTCATCGCATGTTTGAGAAAAATCTTAAACTACGATATATTAGGTACTCTGATTAAGATAACAGAACACTGAAATACAATTAAGCATATTTTGCGAAACAACTCAAACTTTTTTAGAACTTTTTTAAACTGCTTTTTGTAGTTGTATTTTTAAGTAGTAACACTACTATGTCTACAAATTAAATAATAAATAAATAAATATCTTGGGACATCTGACACAAGTAGTCCCACGGTAAGCTCAATCAAGGCTTGTGATGTGGGTACTAGGCGACGATATATATAATAGATACATATAGATACTTAAATACATAGACAGCCACCAAGGAACAAATATTTGTGATAAATAAATACACAAATAATGCCCTCGCCAGGATTCGAACCCGGAACCTCCAGCTTCATAGGCAGGGTACTACCAACTAGGCTACGGAGGCTGAAAAATATTAGATGCTTTGAGTAAATTAGATGTCATATACCAAAGAAAACTACCGAGTGGTTTAGGCATCAGCCGCGAAAGCTGAGGGCGTGGGTTTGTAACGGATGTGTCTTAACGGAAGCGGAAGCAGACAGAAGTTTTGAATTTAGTTTAACGGAAGCAGAAGCGGAAGCGGAACCGAAAACAGAACCGGAACCAGAAGCGGAGCTCGAGTGAGAGCTAAGTAGACGAGATGTTAAGGGTAGGTAGAGAGATAGCAAGCGGAGAAATGAGCGAATGACAGGTATAAAGTTGTTGGTTTTGGATGTACGCCGCTCATGTCCCATCATCGTCGCGCTAGGCTCCGACATCCGCTATGACTTCTGTTTTAAAAATAACAGAAGCAGAACAGAAGCGGATGTGTAAAACAAAACGGAAGTTCCGCAGAAACAGAAGCGGAAGCAGAGCTCCGTTACATCTAGTTCAAAGCCAACCTCTGGCGTTGGTAAACTTTGTTACACTCCGTTTGAACTTAGAAAACCCTTCGGAACACACGAAGGTAATACTGTTGTCCTGCTTTATCGTGTGTCGCCGTTGTAGCCCGAGCCTTCCGTCTCTTTCTTGGATCCGAAGGCTTTTCTAAACGGAGTGTATTTCGCAGGATCCGGAACTGTTATTTTCTCCATACAAAAGAACGGTTCTTTTTCGTTCTTCGGTATATAAATTCTAACCCCCTTATTCATAAACGTTTGTTAACTTAACAAGCCGCTAATAATTGTTGTTTCCTTTTGCTCTTATGGACACATTGTTAAGACCGAAAGGGACAAACAATTATTAGAAGCTTGTTAAGTTAACAAACGTTTATGAATAAAAGGGTAAGTTAATGGAGTAATTTAAAAATACGAGTATGATATAGTAAATTACATAAAACATTAAGTAGTACATAAAGAGTGTACAACTTAATGTACCTCTTGCTTGCACGTGGGTAAATTAGGTTTAATGCCTACGTTACCTACAACCTGCTATCCGCTCCTAATTAAACTAGCTTATTTTTTATTTTAGATAAGAATATAATATGATTAAGTTAGGGCACTCTAGGTCTATTAACACATCATGTATTTTTACATTTTTATTTTTATGACTGTTTGTAGCGTTAATAAATAAAAAAAAAATTGGCTATTTCGAGGTTTTCGTAAAATACCGGTTTCGGTCCTGGTATTTCGGTTATACTCGTCTGACTGTACACATCACCGGCACGGCTGCAATATCGGCGGCCGAATGAGATTCGAAGATTGGTGGACGTGCTGCCACCGTGGGAGGACAATTCACTTTCCTAGGGAAAGTGCTGGAAGCACGCAAGTGTTAGAATTGTTGGCATTTATCACGTGTGATATGTATTATAAATGAATACGCTTGCGGAATCTGGGCTTAGGCTGCTAAAGATTTATGGAATTAATCACTTATTTGGCTAACCCTAACTCGTGTAAGTGTAGATACGAACTGTTGGCTAACTACTTCAAATTACTTTTTCCTAACTAGCGCGGAAAAGTAAACTTTGCGCACGTGCTTAAAATTCTCTTTACTAGGCACTACTTCTTTTTAACTCGGGTGATTGTCGCCCTCGTTTCACTCGGGCTCCAACTTTCACCCTCGTCGAAAATTTTTTTTTGCACTTGTAGCGAAATGTACTATTTTCTACCGTTTAGATAGTTCATTTGCCAGACTGTACTAGGGGTGTACTGAATCAGAACTGGGTGCTACTGGTGGGATAAGGAATACATTTTCCCTAAATTTGGGCGGGGGGAGAATGGTAATTTTTTTAGGCGTTAACGATTGGCAACTTAAAAGAGTCCGACTTCTACTAATATTTTTGACATGTGTCACGCGATCACTATTGTTTTCCATTACCTTTACTATGAGGTAGAGACAAGCAGTTTAATCAATCATCAACATTGTAATGGACCAGATTTTCTAAGACTACGAAAGTTTAAAAGATTGGCACCCTCGAAAGCGTTTGCATCATCACTTCTGGTCTTCCTGTAGTATTTTCAACAGTGGAAAATAAATATCATCTAAATGTGTTCCAGGACCTTATTATAATGTAAACTAAATACATGATGAAATCAATTTGTATATACGTGCTATGCAATCTCTGTTTTCAATTTTATAACCTATAGAATTCAAGCTAGCATTAATTCCATTTTCAAATGTCAAGAAAATTCATAATGCCATCGTCCGCGGCACAAACGTGCATGAACGGATTCCTATACAGCCACAGTTCATTAGGTGCTTTATCACGTCGCCCACGGAACGGGCCGGATGAAATACCTCGCATCCGTTCCGCTCGGAATCGCCACCAAAAAACACCTCCACAAGAATGTCATTTACGCTCCCTAGATAGGCAAACAATTATTATGGTAGGGTTGTCATACTACGACGTATGTCATATGTAATAAAGATGTGGAGTATATTCTGTTCTCATTTTCCAAAGTACTGCATTCTGAAATGTCTTCCGGCTGCTACCGGATATAATTTTGTATTTAAGGATATGGACAATATGATAAATATTTATAAAAATACTTTTTTAGTACAAATGGTACAAACGGTACTAGTGCGAGAAGTGATTCACTCTTTGTCAGGATGAACAATATTGCTTTGCTCTTCCGCGATGCAGAATATGTAGCTAATTAGTGTAACCCGCTATAATTACTTGCGTATTTTTTGCATGCAATTAATTTTACCACCCTCCCGCCGCAAAAATAAATACGCAAATAACTATAACAAACCACCACCAATAACACTATACTGTTCATCCTTTAATATGGACTTCCGCAAAGTAACGCCTGATTCAATTAATTACTCTTTGTCAGGTCAAAAATTTCGAGAGCCATCTGTACTGAAAAACGTCGTACGATACACATGCGAAAAGGAAATTTGTAGCTCCTGTCGATAATTTTGTTTATGCGACACCACCCGTAAAATACTATTTTGTTGGACAATTTTTTATATCAACATTCAAGGTTCAAGCTACGCAAAAAGCAATACATATATTTACTATTTGGATATTAAGGACAATCGTAACATTTACTTTGGTACAGACCTACATTTAAAATTGCACGATATACGTGATAGCGCTACGAGCGTAGCATAATGCGATGAAAACATTATACATTTTAAATACTGTTTCGATTTTGGTGATAGTACAGCATGTTTCTACAGGTTGCTCTGGAACAGACATGACGTCTCTAAGACGGTATGCCATCCCCTCTATGACTTAATGAGTCAATTAATGTCAATGGCAAAAGCTTTAGAAATAACCTTGTGACAACCCTACAGGCGTCTGAGCCAATTGCTGAAGGAATGTCGGCTGTCGTCTAATGCGATCGCTCATCGCTCACAGATTCTTTGTCCGTCGGTCATGTTCAATTACCAATATGATCATCGACATGAATCCTTACATATCCAATCGTGATAATACCGATTACTTTATTAGTAGTGATGTGTCAATCGAAGTGTACTGCTTCTTCTTCTTCTTCTTCATCAGCCTATCTCAGTCCACTGCTGGACGTAGGCCTCTCCTATTAACTATACATGCGTATAGACGCATTAGGAGGTAAATGCCCATAATCGCCACGCTGGGCAAACGGATTGAGTGTATTGATATTTGGCCGTAATTTTTCTTCCCTACCAACTTATGGCAGATGACTCTCTTATTGGAATACCGACATTTACCAAATTATTATTCGCCAACTTTCATTTGGCAACTAGCTTAGGTTAGGTTGGAATATGATAATATGCGAAAGATACATCTGCGTATCGCTGGGTCGCCATGTGATGATTCTGCCAAATGAAACCATGGTAAAAGTTTGGATAGTGAGTGCCATACAATTTTTGGCCACAAATTAGTGAACCGATAATCGATCGTCCAAGTATTAGCAAAGATACCAATCGATAACGCATAGTCAAGAACGAAACGCTACTGTCTTTGTTGAACTTATAAGTCTTATAGCAAAGAGTGACAGAGAGAAGACTACAGTACTTATACTGCTGAGCGTTAGAGAGTGACATCTTGGCTACGACGTACCCTGTTGTTTTTTACTTCGATCATGAATGCTGTTCCTTCTAAAGGGTTAGCAAAGCGCATGAGTGTGACCTCTGAAGTTGTAGGTGCCCATCCTCCATAGGCTATAAGAGCTGCTTGCCATCCGACAAACGGTATAGTTTGCCATCGTTTGGGGTAAAAACATACTCTAGCGCAGAAATCAAGTATCACGCCGTGGCTGAAAAAAACTGCAAAAGAATTAGATTACTCGTATCCTCTTAATAGTTATTAGTTTCATCTTCATTTTGTTGAATCTTACCTACCTACTTAAGCCCCACGTAGGTATATCCACACAAAAGCAATTTACGCCATCAAAAACAACAGTATTTTGAAACATAAACGAAGCGCCGCGATAAGACAGCTACAGTACAAAATGCGGGTTCCTCTTTATTGTTTTCACATCATAGAAAGGCCATAGCCTGTTTCCTCACAAACATTCGAATAAATTGCACATTTTGCCTTCGCCTGCGCTAACACCACGCCCTTGGTATTTGAAAACCACGACTAAAACGTAAACCGAATGCTATCTAGCGACTCAAATGTTTCAAACCTCACAAAAATCCGGGCAGCGTGAGAAACGTTTCTGGGCAATTAATAACCAACCTGTTTGGAGTTTTATTTCATTGTCCAGGGATATGTTGCTTGACCCGTTTACACCTCTCTAGTGAATCACTCGGTGCAAACATTACTTGGAAATAATTATGCAAGATTGAGTGGACGAAGTTGCCGACGAATGGCGATCAAGCGTTTTGGTAGCTACTTTAAATCATGTCTCTTGGTTATATTATTCTCGTAAATCACTACACAAAAATACAATTTCAAAAAGTTCTGATTTTTTTTTGGGTAAACACATTAACGATTCCTGTTTGCGTATGATGCCATTCGCACGCTCAGTCGCATTAATGAAAAAGAGTAACGGATAGAGAAAACTATGGTCAGCTACTGAATGTTAGTGATTGGCAACTTGGCTACGTACCCAGGAATCGTGGGCTTGCCCAAATTAATACTGGGGCCTACCAAGAACATCGAAAATCGTAAATTTAGTAGGAGGCGTAACTGAGTGTATCAATCGCTCAGCATAGCGTAGCTTTTGACCCAATTGAGTGGTGTTCACCTGTACCTACTCTTACTTTATCTTCACCTTTACCTGGACTTACTCTTTTCTTCTACCACCTTATAAGGTATATAATTATATGGAAGGATTTTTATTTTGTTGTCGTTTTTAAAATTTTCCAAATTTGGACTTTTTAAAATTTTTTTTACTCGGAATCACGAGCTTTTTCGATCCTGGTAGAAATAAAAAAGTGTCCCAAAAAAATCCATATATTTACTATTTTTCATACACTTTCTTCAACCGTAACTCAGTGGAAGACAAAAAAAATTTATGAAATTTTCGGGACACTTTTTTCTGCCAATAAGGATCGAAAGAGCTCGCGATTCAGAGTTGAAAAAATATAAAAAAAACCCAAATTTGGAAAATTTGAAAAAACTACAACAGAATCCGCCCAAATACAACACTTTGCAGTATTGTTAACAAAACACGCCCATATATATTTCACGACCTGCACTTTTCCAACTAACTCCATTGAATTATCGCCAAAATACCAAAAGCCTTCCGTAATGCTTTTGGGGGCCACGATCAACTAATGGGATTTAGTTTAGACCTAGGGCCTATTTCTTGAAAGCTTCTAACTTGTAATACAAGCGGAAGTCCTTATCTTATTAATAGCGTTAAAAAGAGACTTCCACTGAAATTAATATATTTATTTTCAAAACTACAATTTATGTACATAGATTAAATCTAACTAATCTACTTAACCTAACCTATATCTAAGATTGGCCCTTGTGGCATTGTACCGAGGATGCTGGCGGCATTGTAATACAAGTTACAAGCTTTTGAGAAACGGGCCTCTAGTCTGTATCGCGATGTGTCAGTTCCATAGAAAAACTGTCAAATTCTGACAGACCGAACCTAAACTGAATAAATAGCACTTTGAGAGATCGTGGCAGCCTCCTGTACAGTTATAAAACAGAGGCTGGCAGTAGCTTGAGTGGCTACATCGAGTGTCATTTGTTAACAAGACAATCACTGCCAGTTTTTTAGTTTTTTTAATTCTGCCGGGAAAGTGCATCGACCGCACGATTTTATCTTTTACGCCACATTTGCTGCTAAAGAGTTTCGGCACGGATTCGAAATTTAAACCGATTTCGAACGATTCGTGACGCCATTTTTGTACTCGATGCGTTCAACTGTAGAACTTTTTTTATTTTATTTCATAATTCTAGTGATTTAGTTTTAAGATTGGCGTGAAGAAAATAGATTATGTATTATAATTAACTGTTTTATAGGCCCAGTATTATGTAAAGTTACGGTACTTTCAGGTGTTAATTCTTCAAAGACGCTGCCATTTCATGTCTTGTTCGATTACCTTTGATTAAGGGTTACCTAAGTCCTAAGTGTCATATGCGAATACAGCTTTTTTTCTGGAATGAAAACTAGTGAGACCGAATATCCTTATGGCCTGGCCACGACATCGGTCTAAGGCGACCGGCTTAGCGGAAAACGTATGGTGCTCCGTCTCGTACCCATATCGGCATCCCGCTCCAACTCATGGATTCGCTCGCCGCTGGTCGCCTTAGACCAATGTCGTGGTCGTGGCCGGGCCGTTAGTCGTCTTACGCCGCGGCCACGACATCGGTCTAAGGCGACCGGCTTAGCGGAAAACGTATGGTGCTCCCTCTCGTACTTATATCGGCATCCCGCTCCCACTCATGGATTCGCTCGCCGCTGTTAGCCTTAGACCGATGTCGTGGCCAGGGCATTATTTAGCGTTAGACCATAGAACTTGTGTGGAAAGTCAGGGCATCTAGCAGCAAAACGCGCTCATCTATCTCACATGCCTTCACTTTTCGAAGAAGCTTAATTATGTAATTTAAACAAGGATTTGACAGCATCGATGCATGGCTGGATGAGAAAATCTCAAGCCTGTTAGCGCCAATCGGCGATTACACAAAAAAAGAAAGGGACTCTGAAAAAAAAACATGATGGATATGAGCAGATTGAAAATACTTGGAAAATTTAATAAATAAAGAAGTGTCTATAAATTGAGTGATAAGTTTTTTTAATTATATCATGTTAAATATCGCGTCTGAGGCACTGAATCGTTAAATTCCGGCCAAAAACAGGACAGGCTGCTTCGTACTTTATCCATGTTTCTAAATTGTGTATGTTCTTTATTTAAAAAAATTGAATGATTGTTATTATCAATTTAATCAGTACACGGCAGTCTAATCTACAAATATAATTTTATGCTCTAAAACTACCATGTTTCGCACAACGCAGTGTGTTTTTTGTTCAAAAGCTATTATTTCCCATGGGATTATTTTATTTTAAATCAGGGTAATAGCAGTCTACGTCGGTAGACTATACACAACTAAGGATGAATGGGCCATACAAATACATATGCTATCACATCTCAGTCCACTGCTGGCCGTAGGCCTCTTCTTATGACTATGCGTATGGACGCATTAAGTAGGAGGTAAACGCCCATAACCGGCATGCCGGGCAAGCCAGACGGCCATCGGAGTAGTGTGTCCACTTTGATGACGCTGCTGCCCACCATCAATCATCAATGAATCAAATGTCAGTGACTCTTCAATCCCTTAATTTACTCTTACTATCGCCAGACGGCCTAACATATGCTATACTCTGGATGATTTATCTATACAGGGTGGAACAGAACGACGATCTTTCCCGCTACCGACTGAGTCTATCAACCATAACGATGAACTTTCAGTATGCGACCAACATCGAAAACGTACATGGAAAATTGACTTTTCCATACTATTGAGCTCTAACTAATCAGTCACTTTGTATGAGGGGTTTTTTTAAAGATATTTCGATGTTGGTCCCATATTGAAAGTTCATCGTAATGGTTGGTAGACTCGGTCGGTAGCGGGAAAGATTGTCGTTCTGTTCCACCCTGTATATGATTTTGTTTCTAATTAACACGTAGGTAGTTTACAAGTGAATAGCGGCGCCTGAGCACGAGTATTGGCCGTGAACTTGGCCGCACCGCAAAAACGCGCTAATGTGTAGGCCGCGCGCGTGTGCGTATGCGCAAGTATCGTTGGAAAGGCGTTAGGAACCGTGAGCCTAGTGCCTACGGCTGCCTGCAGTGTTATTCACTAAGGAAACCGCCTTGCTGTCAGCGCTGTGTCAGCGCTGCGGCAGCGTCGAGCCTAAAAATGGTATTCACTAGTGTACTTTAAACGACACTAGTGCTCGGCGACGAATGCGGCGTGAGCTGGAACTACACTGCGTCGAGAGTTTGACGTTTAATGTACGAACTTCGTATTCTCTAACGAAAAACAGCGACGGACTCGCCCACAACCTCACTCACAGCCTCGATTCCTAATGTCAAATAAAACTGCTAGGATTTTAGACAAGGCTGTCTCGACGTCGAGCGTCGAATGTGTGAATAAGAGAATAGCATAGCTGATGTACGGCTACAACGGCCCTAACGTGAAAAACGAAAATCGTAAATTTCGAGGATTCGTCTTTCTCACTCTAATGACGCCTTCATTTGAGTGACAGAGAAAAATCCTCGAAATTAACGAATTTCGATTTTCGCGGTAGTAGGTTAGGTCTCGCCAAAAGCGAGTTAGCGATTGATAGCTCCAGTTCAAAGAAAAGAGACACGGCGATATTTGTAGCTACTCGCTTTGCTCAGCTTGTATAGGTAGTTACAATAAAAAAATATCACAAAACTACTGTAAAATAGTCTACTTGATCATTTCAAAAAATTATTGCTGCCCCAAACTCGAACACGTGAGTGACAAAGCACCCGATGTGTTCTGGTACCCTGGTACTTCAATTATATCAATTTTATTGCAATGATTACTACTGTGACGTAATTTTGTATCAAAATCAATTATTGCCCATGGGAATAATGATGAGGACCTACCGAAGGTGTGATATAAAAATACAGTTTTTTTACATCAGTGTAATGATTTGTTTGAAAAGCAGTTGTTTATACATTCATAAAGAGTGTTTCAAAATGAGAGTACCTACTGGCATTACACGGTTCTATAATTCGGACATTTAGGGCAACCGCAAGCGAGGCGAGATGCGATGTGCCGCGATAAACATGTAACTACCGTTTAAAATAGCTTAAATTGCCGCGTCTGCTGTTACCAGCGACATAAGTGTCACGGTATGAATTATGTGGGAGCATACACGCTGGTATACTAGAATTTCAATAGTTTTAATATTCTGAGTAAATTAAATATTCTAGGAACTTATTTTAAGAGCATTTTAATAACTGTAGTAAAGTTAGAATCTGAGGGACAGTGAACTTCAAGCATCTTTAATTTGCTTCTGTCTCTGAGGTCTCCGATTACGCTTTCATTGGATTTACAGAGACATTATAAATTATAATGTAGACAGATGCTCCAAATTTAGTTTTCGTTATTCGCGTTTTACTGGGCGACCGAATTGAAAGTAGGTAATTATTTTCAATCACAATCTACTTTGGTAGATCCCGCAACTTCATCATTTCAACCAAATTGTTACAGACATTTCCGAGAATTCCTAAATGAAAAATCTATCTATCTATAACAGCTATTTGACCCAGCAGTGGCCTATCCCACAAAACTTTACAAGTGTACAATTCAACAAAGTGGTATAAATTCCTATACACTAAGTTGTCAATTTTGTAGAATTGTACGCTTATAAGGTTTTGTGAACTTTTGTGGTATCGGCCCCTAGTGTTCCAGGTGTTTATGCGATCTGTTTGCGTAATACATAATGGAGTTTTGACAATATCTAAAATATAAACAATACAGAAAAAAAGAGAACAACTAATGGGCATATCTTCGAGCGCCCCCGACATCCCACCGGCCACACCTCTGGAGAAATAGCTGGAAAGCTTGACATATTCTTGGCTGTCATGGTAATAGAGAGTAGAGATACGGGGGCTCTACAACTACAAATGAAATGAAAATGAAATACTATTTATTCAGGACAATAAACTAGAACAGGTATCATTAATAAAACAAACAAACAAAGAAAATAAACCTAATTATAGCGTGACTGAAAAGGCCGCCACTCAGCATGTGTCAGAGTACCTTTCGGATACCTAGACGCTGATCTTCCGTGAAAACCCTTTCGAGGGCCACCGCACGTTACATGCAAATTACAGTTGCAGGGACGTTCAGAGAAACATACAGCTGCTTGGACCGGTTGACACCTCTGAAGGAGCATTTATAATGATCGTAGGTGTCTACCAGGGTAGTCAGCCACTACTTCCGTAAACGTCCCCTCAATTACAATAACATATTAAGTACTTATATTAATATAAGATACAATACAAGAAAATTGGACCAAACAGAAATAGAGGATAAACATTGAGGTTGCACTATGATTCACATTTAAGTGATATCGTGATATGTAGTTATGTTATAATCATTATTTCCTACACTTAAATAAACAAGAATAGCACCAAAATATTCTGTACTTCTTATAACAAACACAACTAGTTACCTACTTAGGTAGGGTAGGTAGGTAATTCAAAATGTATTATTAAGTACATGAAAATCAATCAACAATTAGCAAGACTTCTATGTAGAGCTAAGACAAGGGAGTAGGTAGTACTATCGACAACACAGCTGTGGATACAGACAAAGTGCCAGAAATATGTATACACACCTTTATGTCCAGGCAATAAAGTTCTGTTTACATATTTTTGGCACTTTGCCTGTGTTTACAGGTGTGTTGTTGATTGTATAGTTCGGGAAATATTATTTGACCGACTCTTATCTTACTTACGACATTTTGTTTTGCATCGTTAACAATAGAAAAGCGCTAGACTGCTGATTGTCTAGTAAGTGTTAACGCAAAACAAAAGGTCGTAAGTAAGATAACAGTCGGTCAAATAATATTTCCCGAACTATACCTACATTTTCATCACCATTTTGACACGTCAATTGTATTTGAGAATCAAGTCCATATTAGCTAAATCGACGATTTTAAAACAATAAGTGAACGACCGACAATAGATGATGCAACCGGCCGACATCGGAATTGTATTCTTGCATGTGTTTGAGTAAAAAGGCTAAAATGGCGGTTTAATTATGATTGTGAATGAAACGAAAGTCTTTTGTCTAAAATTTGTAAGGTAAGCATTATATCATCATCAGAGTATACAGGGTGTAAGTCTAATACGGGCGAAGCTCTTAACGGGTGTTAGTTTACGACATAATAAGTACATTCAAATAACTTTTACTTAAAATGATAGTAACAAAATTTTCCATACAAAATAATTCGGCGCGCAATGTAGAGCAACATACGCGAGTTAAAGACTCGATGACAGCTAATTTCAAAAGCAGATGACATAACTGCCATATCAACAATAACAAATGTTCGTACCTACATTGCTGCTCCGATAATCTTAAAAAAAATCTGTGGGGTCATAAATGAGAGTAACTTCAAAAAAACCTTGTAATCCATGTTTACACTAATGAATCCCATGCCTGGTTTAATTGATCGCCCGTATTAGACTTACACACTGTATGCCGTTTAATTAAATCAATAAACATCAAAAGAGGCTGCTAGCAGAGAGAATAGTTTTTATACTAAACATCGACTGAAAATTAATTTTAGCCCCTAACTGACGCCATTAAATAGTAGATTGTGTCACAAGGGATCAAAATGGTATATTTCCGGCGTGGGCGTACGTATATTGAATCCTGAATGGAGCGACGGATTTCACAATTGAATCCTGACCATAGGGAGGGATTCTAAAGTGGAATCCCGAGCGTAATGAAGGATTCAAGCGTTAACGCCAAAGACGAAGTATATAATTTTGATACTGTTTATTTTCATATTTCATTTTATTTTTTTAGGCTGACAATAGAATGTCCTTGAACAGAAAAGTGTCACTTTGATCACTCCTAGCAGGAAAGAAAAGGCCCGTATTCGAATAGGTGGTCTGAAAATACATTTGTCGCCATCCAAACTCTTCCCTTGAGTGTTGTAAGGGTACTAAGGGTACTAAGTATCACTGATTATTAACTTTGATTGATTATGGGTAGCTGCAACGTCTTCATAGTTGACACACTGCTGGGATCAACAATCCGCTTGCCCCGTGGTGATTATGGGAATTGTCTCCTGAGATAGGTAACAAGTAATGATGGTAGAGGTACAGTCGACTCCTTACAAAGAGATGTATCCATTTTTCACGTTACTGCATTGTAATAAAGTGTAAAAGCTGATACATCTTTTTATAGTCGACTCAAGACTCGAGCTCAATTAAGGCTTGTGATAATACTATCACAAGCCTTAATTGAGCTCTAGTCTTGAGTCGACTATAAAAGGATATATATACATACAATACTATCACAAGCCTTAATTGAGCTTACCGTGGGACTAGGTCGATTTGTGTAAGATGTCTCAGATATTTATTTATTATTCATTTATTTATTTATACTATTAGTTCCTGAAGCCGTACCACGACTTTTCAAGTAACGCGGTGGCAGTTCATAGTAACATTCGGAAGTTGAGTGACATGTCATTACAGTCATCGTCACGTAGATATACCGGTCTCTCCTGCGAGGACAAATTGGACTCGAAATTATAATATACCGACTAATTTAAAATTTAATGGCCGAGATCGGGCTTTGACCAATTTGTCGTTTCATTATTATACGGGGTTGTTTTTTAAAGATTGTCTTATTCAATTAACTGATAATGGCTGAAGTGGCTTGGCGTTATTATTACCGGTGTTTTCAAAGTTTGTGGGTAGGGTAAGACAAATAATTTGATATTTTGTTCACAAAATCGAAATAACAATGTTTTTGTTTATCTATTATTTTTTTAACAGACCATCAAAACGCACTTCCAGCTTCCAGGCCAAAGAGGCAAGATAGGAAAGATACAAGTTTAGAAAAATCACGAAATCATCCTGAGTGAAATTTTTAACCGGAAAAGTAAACTTTACGTTCAGGCGCATGTCTTTTTATTTTGTTCATTTTCATAATTTTGAATTTATGGGTATAATAGGGGTTATTTCTGCTCAAGATCACGAGCCCTTTCGATCCCAATGAGAAAAAAAAATGGATTTTACAAAATGTATTGAATTTTTTTCTATTTTGTTACCATTTTCAATACACTTTGTATAGCGGGTAACAAAGGAAAGAAAACCGGAAATTTATGGAAATTTCGTGACATTTTTTTGGGATCGAAAGAACTCGTTATTATTCTGAGCAGCAATAACCCAAAATCGACCCATAAATTAAAAATTATGAAAATGGACTAAATAAAAAGAAATGCTCACAGGAGGCAACCTTTCAGAAACGGGACTACAACACACACACATACATACGCATTAAGTTATCTTCCTTTGTACATTAGCTTTTGTTGTGCCCAATAGCTAACAGAACAGAACTTGTGTGGAGCTCCCACAGATCACCTCCACTTAGCATTGTACCGACGAGAAGATTCATAAGTTGTGAAACTTCCATAGAGAATGTTCTGGAGAATCTAAATTTAACAAATAATTTAATCAAGCCAAGACCGTAGTAGATACATGCCTTATGAGTTATATTTTCTGCCTTGTTTACTTATTTGCGATATAAAAACACATTTTTATACATTTTCAATGAGTACTTATTCATAAATTCTCTTGAAAATTCTCGGAAATTTCCGAGTATATTCCCACAATTTCGAGAATTTTCTGAACTTGTACATTGCTATTTCCACTACAAGCTGGATTATGTACCTACCTGTACAGGATCAGTAATTAATCAGAAAAGTTGAAGCGAGTAATAATTTCCATTTTCTTTTGAAGGTCAGCTTGTTTGGACAAAAAAAAATTATCCTACTTTTTCCTAATCAAAATACGATATTGAATGGGCCCTTAACAGATCGCCACAATTTTTGCTAGTCTCTGTGGAAAAAACTATTCTGGGCGTCTCAAAACTACGGGACATGAAGGGAAAGTACCTTAAATATCGTAGGTAGGGTATTTTGCTGAAAAGATTTTGTTTTTTAAGTTAGTAATTTTGCATCAAAGATTTTCTAAAAATTACTTAACCTCGTTTGGGAATTGAACGCACTCCAATATGAAAAAACAAAACACCTTGTTTTTATGCTGCCAATAGAGACCATGCACCTAAAAAATTAATTCTTTTAAAGTAACATAATATCTCCCCAACGGCTCTTAATCGTGTAATACTGTTTTTGTCGTTAAAGTATGAGTGATGATCGTGAAAGTTTAAATCAATGTAATATATAGTTTTTGTTTTATATATCTTCATGTACTTGTATTTTACAGTGCCTTGGTGTCATTACTGTAATGCTGTGTAATTAATTTGAATAATAAATAAAATAAAATGATGTGCTAGCTGATGCGGTGTCTGGTGCTAGTCTGTGAAGGCCCCAAATTCCGTAATTATTCCGCGCAACGACTCCTTTGACTCTTACTTTAATTACCAACCAAATAACATTAATTAAAAGATACATTAACGGATAGCAGTAGGAGATCAGCTTGGAGATAAATATTATTTTGATTCTGTAACATTGCCAGTTTAAAATGACCTTTCGTTGGTATAGGTTTGGCAACGAGGCATAGGTTGGTTTTAGGTTGTTGTTCAAAGTTTTTATTGAGAGCATGACAACCATAACGCACTTGGAGCATGGGAGTAAACACGCGAGCAGAGAAACAACATTATCGGTCATACATATTTTTTGTATGAGTTAGGTTACAAATCTTTCCTGTGGACATATAAAAGTTAAGGGATCTAGAACCCTAATTTTCTTGTTGGACGAATACAAGCCGATAGGTGGCTTCTGGTTTTTAAGAATTATGTGGTCAAAACCTAATATGTATGTGCGAGAACCGTTAACTTTCGCAATGTCCACAGCTGTATAACCCTTGTACGGTCGAGGAAATTGAATGTTTAGCAGTCTATGGCTCACTTTACATTGGACGTCTTAGTACATACATGACAACCAAATTAACTTGAACCGCAAAGTGCTAAACATTCAATTTCCTCGACTGTACAACGATAATATAGGAATTAAGAGCAATGGTCCGCGGGGCGTCTATACGCATAGTTAATAGAAGAGGCCTACGTCCACCAATGGACTGAAATAGGCTGAAGATGTAACGTGGTCCGTTTTCATACTAATTTGACACTGAAATTTAATTCTTCATTAATTGGTTGAGAATTAATAATGATTTTCGTTGATAATTTACAGATTTTGGTAAACCATATGGATGGATTGGAATAAATTTGTACATAATTTATTTTAATAAAACCAAAATT
>JALPQI010016779.1:0-28360 GCA_025490895.1 Thaumatotibia leucotreta
AGAAAGGAAAAGGAATGTAACTTTAACAAGTTCTGAAGTCTGTACGCAAAGTTCAAAAGATATTCTGCTGTGATTTCTTTCATTTAGAGTAAAACACGATTTTCTTCGACTTTTCGCGTTTAAAAATCATTATCCTGGTGTACGTTTATTAACTTTTTCATCACACTTGCTGTCAAAGCGCCCCATTGCTTGCGCGCGTAGCGGGAGTAATAGAAAAGTGAAATTCCCAAGGGAGTAATAGGAACGTCAGTACGTCATTTAATAATATTATGTCTTATGTCTTAGAAACGTCAGTACGTCATTTAATAATATCATGTCGGGCTTCTAACACTCTCGTTAGTAATTCCGTACTTACCTCCCTTGATGCACAATGTACTATTGCCACAACCAGCTGAATTTTTACACCATTCTGTGGCAAGCGAGCATACAGCTACCGTAGCTTATGTACAGCAACATTTGTATAAGTAACTCTTTGTGTATCTGTGCAATAAACACATTTTTATCTTATCTTATAAATGACTACGACCTCAGAGTAGTCACGTGTCGCACACTTCCAAATGGACGTATTTATGCAAAAAGGAACCAACCCACAAGAATTTTTCGTTCTATTTAACACCTAAACTCAAAACAAAAAAGTAAATTTTTACAATGACACATTAGTGTGGATTCCTTTTTGCATAAATACGTCCAAATGTCCTATTTTACAAACATTTACCTGATTTTAATAGATTTTATGATTTATACTTTTTAATTATCTCTAGGTACTCAAGTAGACAAAACATGATGCCCCCAATAATATGTTTTGCTGGCGGGTCGGTAGGACCTCGTTCGCGTCGACCAGGGTCCGCCCGGATAGCTACCACCGTCTTACCCGTTAACCTGCCCCTAAATAGTTAGTACTGTGTTCCGGTTTGGGGACAAGATAGCCGGTGTAATTACTGGCATCGCTAGAGGCAATCCATCTAAGTCCTCAGGGTAGGCAGCGCAAAGGCGATTTATGGGTCACTATTTCCATGGGCCTCAGTTCCTGCTTTCCATCAAGTGGGCTGAGAGCTCTTGTGTCTACCTTCGTCACATAAAAAATAATAATTAATAAGACATAAATTATGTCTGATGAGAGTACCTATTTTGCGAAATAATTATCATCATATCGTCACTTGACCAACTCACTAAGTAACAAATACCCACTTGACTTAAAGCTCGTATCTGAGTACTTATTCAATACTGTCATAAGAGGTTGCTAAGAGTAGTGACAGTTTTTATAGGGACTTTTGTCAGCCGACGATATGAATGTATGAATGATATGCTTCAAAGGAACTTCACAGTTAGCAAACTAACCACAGCCTTATATCCATCCAACTGATAGCCCAACTAAAACTTCTACGAGATATCTTAATATTCCTTTCCAAGTTACAAATTACTGGGTTGCCAAGCCGACAGATCTGATATGTTTGAACAAGTTGGATTCGAAAAGTCAAACCACAGAGTAATTACACTAAACACGTCCTATAAGAAACATTGCCGGCATGTTAGATTATAAATTATCGCTTTAACACGTTCACGGACGGTAAGGAGTTTGGCTTCCGATCAAAAATGACACATAAAGGGTTTAGCAGCCTTACCGAACATGAGGTGCCTTTCCCCACGGATGAGGTCAATATTTTAGGTGGTGTACTAGCAGGACCTAAGAATACTCCATGCTTAATATCAGCTCTAGATCTTCTTTTGTTTCAGAGTTATTCAAGATAATGTAAAATATACAGGGTGCCGTTGAAAGTGGCACATTTCGTAAACTGTTCAAGTTAGATCAACCAAACAAAATTGTGTTTGATAACAATAAAATAAACTACAAAATGCATATTTTTAACCTGCATCTTGTCCTTATTTTTCATAATAAAAAAAGGTTTCTTGTTTTTTTTTCCATTTTTTTTTTATTTCACGCGGAGGTACACCTACAAAAAAAATATGCATACATAGCCACTAATGTCCACTGTATACATAAATAAAAATATTTCCGTAAATCATCGTGCGTCATGCCAAAAAAAATTTTTTTCAGAAGTAGTCGTTACTGGCATACAAATAAAGTACCAGTGCAGTGTGAACATAAGTTATTGTGTAGGTATACAATCTCTCGACACTTACCGCACAAAATATCATTGACGTAAATTGACTTATTAGTGCATTTGCTATATAAATCAGCCTCTTGTCCAGTTTGTATGCATTTTTTCTTTCCACATATATTTTTTAACGTTTTTTCACAAGACTTACACTTAATTTTTTCCATTTTCCAACAGAAAATGCAACAAATCAAATGTCGAAAACAATACTATGTGTCAAATATTTATCTCTCTTTTATAAAGCAAATGTACTACACCCCCTAACCAATCAAAGGGTCACTCATTAGTAAGGGCAAGTTTACAGTGACCAGTTGAATACTTGTTTTCGAACGCGACGGTCGTGTCTTGTCAGGAGTGTCCTTACTAAATTGAGCTTTAAAAATGAACACTTCGCCTATTCGTAAAAATAAAAGTGGTTCCATAATTCACAGCGGGGAACGAAGAGTTATTTACTTATTTATAACGTTTTTAAATACTTAAAAAAATCTGATTTGCGTGTAACTATGGACAGTATAGTGCTAAAGACAGCAACTGCATGTGGTGTACCCGAGAGAATCGTGTACGGTATTCTGTTGTACTATATTTCTATGTTATTATAAAATTTTTATCTTAAAATAAATGTTTTAATTTTAGCACCACGGTGGATACACCTTTACCCTGTAGTTGCACTGATGACTCACTGCATTCTTACGACGAACGAACTATAATAAGTCAATTTACGTCAATGATATTTTGTGCGGTAAGTGTCGAGAGATTGTATACCTACACACTAACTTATGTTCACACTGCACTGGTACTTTATTTGTATGCCAGTAACGACTACTTCTGAAAAAAAAATTTTTTTGGAATGACGCACGATGATTTACGGAAATATTTTTATTTATGTATACAGTGGACATTAGTGGCTATGTATGCATATTTTTTTTGTAGGTGTACCTCCGCGTGAAATAAAAAAAAATATGGAAATAAAAACAAGAAACCTTTTTTTATTATGAAAAATAAGGACAAGATGCAGGTTAAAAATATGCATTTTGTAGTTTATTTTATTGTTATCAAACACAATTTTGTTTGGTTGATCTAACTTGAACAGTTTACGAAATATGCCACTTTCAACGGCACCCTGTATATTTTACATTATCTTGAATAACTCTGAAACAAAAGAAGATCTAGAGCTGATATTAAGCATGGAGTATTCTTAGGTCCTGCTAGTACACCACCTAAAATATTGACCTCATCCGTGGGGAAAGGCACCTCTTGTTCGGTAAGGCTGCTAAACCCTTTGTATGGAAATTTTGTACATGCTATAGCATGCGTGTCGTTATGACACATGAGAAATATGGTAGTTAAGGACGCATACTGCTATAGCATTCGACTGCTATAGAATAACTTAGTCAGGAATCGATTACATATGGCAGTAAAATCCTATATATCTGTCCTGCCCCACCAGTTTTCGTTCGTTAGCTGATAGTTCCGACTCCTCGACACTTAAAACCTCTTCCGAAGATTTATCAGTTGCCTCTTCGTACAACCTGACAATTTTTTTGTGTTCTATTTTTCATCGTCTAGTTATTACAAATATTACAGATATATTTGACTAATAATGTATTTATGCCCCCGTTATGCTGTAAAAAAACAGTATTAAACGTCTAGAGTCAATTCTCGACCATATTATGTTCTTGAAAACGTAAGCGAAACACAACGGCGAACATATTGATGGAAATATTTTAATTTACCTTTCGCATATTCAAATCCATCTCCAATTCATTTCACAGTAAAAAATAAATACCTACTAAAATTCTTTACAGCAACGTATTCAAAATATATAGAAATAATAGATAAAAACAGTATTTACAACGATTTAAATATCATCTTATGTATTTCCACTCTCCCGGCGCACATGCCGCACATCTGAACAAATCCCCATACTACCGCGACTGCTATAGCATTTGTGCGCGTAAAAAGAGGGCAAGGAGGTGAGGTTGTCGCTTACTCAAAAACTAAGCAAAAATCATGTGATGTGACAGTAATCTTATCCAGGTTTGGTACAACGTGACAGTAAGTCGAGGACTATGGGTATTTTCTATAGCGGAGCGAGTTCTCTAACATTTTGGTTAAGAAAAGGGGGACGATTAAAGACTGCTATAGCATTTGTGTCATATAAAGGGGGCCTTAACCCGAATGCTATAGCAGCTACGCCCGTGAACGTGTTAATTAATAAAATTACTAATCCTACATTGAAAATAGTATTTTCATTATAATTTAAGTACGAAAAAAATAGTACGATAAATTAAAACATGACCGAAGAGTGTTATTTAAATCAACACGAGTTACGAATTTCCTTTTCGCAGGTGTATTGTACCTACGATGTTTTTCGGTACAGATGGTTTTTCGAAGTTTCGACGAGACAAAAAACGAACCACTTCTCGCACTAGTGCGTAAAAAATACACCAACTGCCGCCATAATTTGATACTCTCATGTGAATTTGATATTACGGTGAAGGAAAATATCTTGAGGAAAACTGTATACACCTGCGAAGAAATTTAAGGGTGTATGTGAAGTCCCCAACAAGTACTGTGCTAGCGTTGGGACCACGCCAAACAGGCGATTTTGATGTCGAATTGCGAAAAAAATGGCCAGAAAAACAACAACAAAAACAAGTCTCATTAGTTTCAGTATAGGTGTGGTAGCATTGCTAGCGAGCTTTTAATCACATTTACAATGCGGAGTCTGTATTAAGTACTCTACGAGTGAAACTGATTTGATAATTCCACAGTTTGTTCGTCCTTGCAAACTCGGGACTCAGGATAAATAAGATAGCAATAAATATATACTATATTATACATCTTCGTACCTGTAATTGGCGAACTTCACCTAAGTCAACAATTTTGAGACGAGAATTATCGAAAGCATATTTACGATTTATTGGTTTGGATCGGATTAATTTTCCAGTTATATGTTTAAAGGAGAATTGAATAGGTGACCCATATAAAGCTTATCATATTCACAATAACTACTCAAGCTCACATATAATAATAATAAATAATGTTTTTGTATATTGTATTGTATTTTACTTTTATAACCATATTATAACAACCTAGCCCAAGAAAATATTTGAATAAAGATAATAAATAAATATCTTGGGACATCTTACACAAATCGACCTAGTCCCATGGTAAGCTCAATTAAGGCTTTTGATGTGGATAACAGGCGACGAGATATATATATAATAGATAGATACATATAACTAAAATATATACTTAAATACCTAGACAGCCATGACCAAGGAACAAATATTTGTGATATATAAAAACACAAATACGAGTAATGCCCTCGCCGTGATTCGAAGCCCGAACCTCCAAGTTCGTAGAGGTAGGGTTACTACCAACTAGGCTACGGAGGCTGACAAAATGTATGAGAATGACTGATTCGTACGAAAAGTCACGTGACCATTTCCATACATTATTATGGTCACGTGACTTATCGCTTACCATATACGATTGCAAAATGGCATCTTGGCTAGGCGTGTAGAAATACGAAGACCAACCCCAAGGCGATTTTCTCACTTCGAAGATCTCGAAAATTCTAAACCCCAACAAATATCAGTCAGTGGAGAAGGCATCTGGAAGCCAGGTACGCCCATATATCTCAGGTACCTTCATTTTCCAAACGTACTATAAAGAAGAAAGTAATTAATCCCCGGGGCAGACATTAAGGTTAAGTTTTATTTTAGAGTATTCTATAAGTCCACAAGGCGCCGGGCGATGACGGAATCACTTCAGAGCTTCTGAGAGCGGGTGGAACACCGGTTCTTAAAGTCCTCCAGAAGCTCTTTAATTCCGTCTTGTCCGAGGGCAAAACGCCTGAAGCATGGAACCGAGGCGAGGTGGTGCTGTTCTTTAAAAAAGGTGATAACAGCCTTTTGAAGAAATATAGACCCATCACGCTTCTGAGTCATGTTTATAAACTGTTTTCAAGGGTCATCACGAACCGTCTCGAATACAGACTTGATGACTTCCAGCCTCCCGAACAAGCTGGATTCCGAAAAGGCTATAGTACCATAGACCACATACATACGCTGCGACAAATTATACAGAAGATACCGCCATAACCGATAACTTGCCATTATGCTTAGCGTTTGTGGACTATGAAAAAGCCTTCGATTCGGTAGAAATATGGGCAGTGCTTGAGTCTCTTCAGCGATGCCACATTGATTATCGGTACATCGAAGTGTTGAAGTGTTTGTACAGCAACGCCACAATATCGGTCCGAGTACAGGAGCAGACTACGAAGGCTATTCCGTTGCGAAGAGGCGTAAGGCAGGGAGATGTTATATCTCCGAAACTGTTTACTGCCGCAATGGAAGATGCCTTTAAGCTCCTGGAATGGCAGGGACTTGGCATCAATGTGAACGGCGAAAACATCACTCACCTTCGGTTTGCCGACGATATCGTAGTCATGGCAGAGTCGATGGAGGAACTCAGCAAAATGCTCGATGACCTAAACCGAGTTTCTCAACGTGTGGGCTTGAAAATGAACATGGATAAGACGAAAGTTATGTCAAATGTCAATGTTGTGCCCACCCCGGTTTCTGTTGAAGACTCGGTACTCGAAGCGAAGTTGTTGACTCGTACATCTATCTAGGACAAGTAGTCGAATTAGGTAGGTCCAACTTCGAGAAAGAGGTCAACCGCCGAATCCAACTCGGTTGGGCAGTGTTCGGGAAACTACGCGATGTCTTTTCGTCCGACATACCTCAGTGCCTTAAGACGAAAGTCTACAATCAATGTGTGTTACCAGTGATGACTTACGGCGCCGAAACGTGGTCCTTCACCATCGGCCTCATCTCTAAACTCAGAGTCGCTCAAAGAGTTACACTTACACTATAGGATTACAGCAAATAAAAAAAAATCCTCCCAACATCACTAGTTGGGGAGGAACCCGGAATTTTTTTTATAAAGTTTTTATTCTATCACTTTGTTGGCATGATTAATATGTATACCTGTATCAAATTGCAGATTTCCAGTATTAACGGCCACTGAGCTATGCTGCGGACAGACGGACTGAAGATCTCGAAAATTCTAAAACTTACACAACAAGTTGTACTACTAGACCCCAACAAATATTAGTAAATGGAGAAGGCATCTGGAACCCAGGCACGCCCATATAACCCAGGTGACTTCACATTCCAAACGGACTATAAAGAAGAAAGTAAATAATCCCCGCGGCAGACATTAACTGCCTTTGTAATCGTTCGATGCGAACAAAAAACAAATGAATGTTGCTATTGTGAGAGCAACTCGCTAATTACCTACAATACGCAGCGGTCGGGCTGTTTAGAAACATGGGATTTTCTTAATGTAATATATAAATAAAAACCGGCAAAGTGCGAGTCCGACTCGTGCGTCAAGGGTTCCGTACCATTATCAATTTATCATTTAAAAACTGCAGTTAAATCAACCTACCTCAAAAACTATAAGAGATAATTTAATCAAACCAAAAATCGTTGATAGAGTTTGTTAATACGCATAACTTTTTTTTATTCTATACCGTTGTATAAAAAATAGAGGGGGGATTTATTTATTATTTATACCCCACACGCAAATCAAAATCAAAAAAATTATGTCCTTCAGTTACATGTAGGCATGGAGCGCCCCAAACGCAATATTTTTTTATTTTATTTTATCATAATTCAGTAGCGGTTCATGCAACACATATCCTTACAAAATTTTAATTCAGTAGCATTTATAGTTTCCGAGTAAATTGACTGTGACAGACTGACAGACGGACAGACGGACATGACGAATCTATAAGGGTTCTGTTTTTGCCATTTTGGCTACGGAACTCTAATAAACAGCCTGTTTTTCAATGCCTGTGAATAAAAAATCGCTGTGTATTAAGGCGCAATACACTTCGTCATTCGCCTATTACGCTCGCTGAATCAAAATATCAGATTTCCACCTGCCAGGCAACCGACAAGAGACCGGCTCCGTTATTTTACAAAAACCTCGAAATAGCCCAATATTTTAAAATATTTTATAACTCCTTATATACTACTCAATATTTTATGCAATTTATACCTTATATCATACTTTTAAATTACTCCTTTTATATACCGAAGAACGAAAATGAACGAAAAAACCGGCCAAGAGCATGTCGGGCCATGGGCCATGCTCAGTGTAGGTTTTCGTATCTATTTAAAAAACGGCTGGGCCGATTATGTCCGAAATAGTTTTATTTTAAAGTATTCTATAAGCCCACTATTAATGATTTTTTTCATATTTTTTGGACTCATGAATCAAAAGTTAGAGGGTACCAGATTGCGGATTTCTAGTATTAACGGCCACCGAGCTATGCTGCGGACAGACGGACAGACGGACGGACGGACAGACGGACATGGCGAAACTATAAGGGTTCCGTTTTTACCATTATGGCTACGGAACCCTAAAAAAACAGCTAACATTTATCTGACTACATATTTGATGATGGTGTATCTGGCCATCATATACGTAGGATGCCCTGAAAATTTCGGGAATTTAATACTTAGGAACGTATATTTGACATGTGTTATACCTCTTTCTTACAAGCATAGTCTCATTATTCGAAAACACTGGCCACTTAGAAAAAAAAAACAATGTCCGATTTTCAATTGTTTTTTAAAGTCGTTGAGTCGCTGGTGAAAATTAGGGCTTGCATTCCGGAATTCCGGAATTTCGAAATATCGGAATTTCGGACCGATTTTGCCGTTTTTACAGTTCCGGAATTGACACAGCTAATATCGGAATTTCGGAATTAAAAAAAAGTGTTTTTATTATATGGATAAACATAAAATATCAACACGATTATGATAATCAGGTACAGAATACAGGATACAAAGCCACCACAATATATATCGATAAGTAATTCTAACCACAAATTGTGTTATGTTTTATTTTCTGTAAAATAAACTGTGTTTACTAAATTAAAAAAAGTTTAGTAGTACCTAGCTACTAAACCACGAAAACTGGCCAAGGTAAACAACGATCCTGTACCAGATTTTAATTATCAAGTGGGTTGCAACTATTTACCGTTATTTTTCTTTTAGCCCTTCGATAATTATACGCATTACTATTTACATATGTCGAAGAATCTTAAACTTTGACTTAAGTCTCCACTTGGTCTAATATCAAGTAGCATTCTAAAAAAGTAAAATTTTGGTATCTGTAATTAAAGTTTACAGGTACGTAACTGATTGTTACATATGGTAGAACTTCTCGGCAAGATGGAGCGCGTTAGCCTTGAGTTCGGACTTAAGATAAACAGGAATAAAACAAAAATTATGATTGTCGACCGCATGAATAACAATTCTCCAGAAATGACTCAAATTGCTAATTGTGATTTGGTGCAGTACTACATTTCTCTGGGGGCATTAATTACGAACAACGGAGTATGTATCGATGAAGTGAAAAGGCGTATGGCAATTTCTAGGTCTGCAATGGATAAGTTGAGGAAAATATGGAGGAATCGTAACATATACAGAGCCACAAAAATTCGGCTGGTTCAGGCACTTATATTCCTCATATTTTTGTACGCCGCAGAAACGTGGACCCTGTGGGAAGTAGAGAAGAAGAAGATAGACGTCCTAGAGATGTGGTACTGGAGAAGAATGCTCGGAGTATCATGGACTGAATTCCGTACCAACGAGTCTATACTTCGAGAACTAGGCATCAAACAGCGTTTATCATCTTTAGTTCAGTCTCGTATCCTCACTTTTTTTTGGTCACGTGTGCCGCCGAGGAGAGGTGGCTGCGAGGAGCGACTTGTGGTCCAGGGAAAGATTGAGGGAACCAGGCCACGAGGAAGATCGCCTATGAAGTGGACTGACCAGATAAAAGCGGCTGTAAATGGCTCGTCATCACTGTATGAATGCACCAGGAGGGCGACCGTCAGAGAGGAGTGGCGACGTGTTGTAAAGCTTGCCACCAACAGCTGAAGTGATGACGACCACTTTGGCAAGAGTGTTAACGACAAAGAAGAAGAACTGATTGTTGCCAACATTGTAACATATGTAAAATGACTAATGTTTCTAATTTGAATTACCATACCTATAAGTACTTAGCATTTTGTATAAGAACTTAACCTTAATTTATTAATGGACAATACAATGTGCCCATGAGGAAAGGAAAGAAAACAGCGGATTTATGACTAGATTTGAAGTTTAAAATGTAGTATAAGTTTACCGGATGACGTCTATTTTAAAAGAAAATGTCTTTTTTTTATTTAAACCGTTTTAGACCGTTGCGCATAAAGGTAACGATTTTGTCGCTGTGTTGCCTTCAACAACTCTCTTCTTCTTCTAACACTCGTTAGTAATTCCGTGCTTACCTCCCCTTGATGCACAATGTACAATAACTACCTAAAACTTTAAAATGCATTTTTTGCGATAGTTTCATTAATAAAATTCTTTTTTATGTAGTGCAGCATTCGAAACACACAAAAAACTTGCTTCTTTTAGCCTCAGGAATATGCTGTTAAATTGTTTCCCTTTCCTCATGGGTATCTTGTATACAAATCACATAGCAATTTTACGTTTTATTTAAATATGACCTAGATTTACAAAATTTTCTTTAATTCCGGAACTAGTATCGGCATTCCGGAATTGAAGTGTAATATCGGAAATCAACAAACAAATACGAGTATGAAAACAGATTGACATAAAGCGACCTCTCCTCGTGCACCCCCACCACGGCCGGTCACCGCGGGGGCAAGAGACCACAACCCTCCTCTCCAACCTATATACATATGTACCTACAACGCGAGATCACTACTATCAAATGCTAAAATGACAGAATTCAAAGAAGCAATAACTCACATTAAATACGACATTATAGGCCTTGCTGAAATAAGAAGAACGGGTTACAACATTCTAGAAGATGATCATCACATTTTCTGTTATTACGGCGAGACAAAAGGGCTCTATGGTGTAGGTTTTATAATTAAAAGAAAACTAAAACCGCTCATAGACAGTTTCGTTGCCATATCGGAACGAATATGTATACTGAATCTACATCTGGATAATATTCAAATATCTATAATACAAGTCTATGCACCTACTCAAGACAGCACTGACCAAGAAAAAATCGACTTTTACGACAAATTACAGCAAGCTCAAGATCAAAGTGCAAAGCATATTATTTTAATGGGCGACTTCAATGCACGTATCGGACAGCGTAAACAAGGAGAGACACGAATATTGGGAGCAAACTGTTACGGAAAAAGGGATAAAAGTGGAGAGAAACTAGTGCAATACGCCCTGGAAAATAACCTAGTTGTAGTAAATAGCATATTTAAAAAGAAAACTAATAATATGTGGACATGGATTTCACCAAAGAAAAATAAAAGCCAAATAGACTATATGCTAACAAATATGAAAGAAAAATGTACAAATATCGAAATCATCAGTCAGTTTGCCTTTTCAAGCGATCATCGCCTTGTTAGAGGGAGCTTTCAGCTAACAAAGTCAAGAAAAAGTAGAGTCAACTATAAAACACTTAACACGACATTGAGGACACTACAGGAAGAACAACTTTTCCAGGAAGCTCTTAAAACCTATACTGAAGTTGTTGACTTCACAGAATTTGACGACATAGAGTCATATTATTCTAAACTTAAAAACATCATAATAGACAGTTTGAATGCCATCACAAAAACAAGCACCAGGACATGTCAAAAAAGCATAATATCCGACAGTACGAAAGCTCTAATCGCTAAAAGACAAGAATTACAACATAAAAAACACTTAACAAAGAATGAAAAACAAGAGCTCAGCTATTTATATAAAAGTATAAACAAACTGGTTAAAAAAGAATATGAAGATCATAGAATTAAAATATTGGGAAAACATTTAGAAAATTCAGGAAGTATGAAAAAAGGAATCAAGGAATTAAATACACAGAAAACCTGGATCACTAGCCTTAAAGAAAGCTCGACCGGAAACAAAGTAGAGTCCCGATCGAAAATAATTATGAGAGCGACAGAATTCTACAAGAATTTATATGCCAACCACGACACTATAACCAACCACGATAAAAATCTCTCTACCGGCGACTCTACAAAACGTCTGGAACGATTTACGGAATCAGAAGTAGCGAAAAAAATAGAGACCCTTAAAAAAGACAAAAGCTGTGGACCGGACGGCATAAATAATGAAACAATAAGAGCAGCACGATTTTTACTAACACCAGCGATAACGAACCTATTTAACAAAATTATTGATACAAGAAAAATACCAACAGAATGGGCGAAGTCGGACGTCATACTATTGTACAAAAAAGGCGACCCAATGGACATCAGTAATTATCGTCCTATAAGTTTACAGCCTACTCTTTACAAATTATTTGCATCAATGATAGAGCAACGGATATCGAGCTTCACGGAACATTATCAACCGGTTGAGCAAGCCGGCTTCAGAAAAGGCTTCTCTACAACTGACCATATTCACGTTATAGACCAAGTGATAGAGAAATACGAAGAGTTTAACTGCCCACTCTACTTAGCGTTTATTGACTTCGCCAAAGCCTTCGATTCAATATCCCACAACAGTATATGGACTGCTCTACACGAATGTAAAGTTCCAAATGAGGCTATTGAACTTATACAACACATTTACAGTATTAGCGTCAGTAGAATAAAGCTCGATAGAGTGGGCCCAGAATTCAATATTTGTAGAGGTGTAAGGCAGGGTGACCCCTTATCTCCCAGATTGTTCATTACTGTACTCGAGAGCATTATGAAAAACATAAATTGGCATAAAAAAGGCCTGAAGATAGAGGGTCATTATCTGAATAATTTAAGATTTGCTGACGACATTGTGCTTTTGTCAGAGTCAGCTGCCCAATTGGAAACAATGATCAACGATCTATATCTAGCCAGTACAAAAATAGGTTTGGAATTAAACGTAGATAAAACTAAAGTTATGACGAACAGCACACAAATTTCAATAATAGTAAACGAAAATCCTATCGACTACGTTCAACAATATATCTATTTAGGAAAACAAATGTCTTTTACAAAATCTAGACATTTGGACGAACTAAGTAGAAGAGTAAAAATAACTTGGAATAAGTTTTGGGCTTACAAAGAGACTCTCAAATCAAATACTATGCCTCTACATTTGAAAAAGAAAGTATTGGACTCATGTCTATTACCCTGCCTCTCCTATGGAAGTCAAACATGGATATTTAACAACCAGACAAAGTCACAAATAAACACATGTCAGCGAAGTATGGAACGTAGCATACTCAACATAAAGCGGAAAGATAGAAAAAGAAATATGGATATAAGGAAAACTACTAAGGTACTAGACGCCTTATCTCACTGCCAAAAATTAAAATGGTCTTGGGCTGGTCACGTGGCACGAATGAGTAATAAAAAATGGACGTACAAAGTAACAACTTGGCGAGGACCATCAGGGAAACGAAAAAGAGGCAGACCGATGGAAAGATGGTCTGATGAAATAACAAAATACGCTGGAAAAGACTGGATGCAAAATGCAAATGACAGGAAAATATGGAAGGAGAAGGAGGAGGCCTATACTCGTAGAGAGGTCCTTAATAAATAATGTACCTACCAATATAAATGTCAGTCATATTATAAAATGTGTATTAAAAAAATGTATATAAATATTAGTCAATTTGTAATGTTAGTGAATAATTTTTAATTTTAATTATTTTATACAGCGCGATAGATAATAATAATAATATGTTATAATTTTATGGAATGCGTTTGTGATGATATTTTATTGTTAATTTAGAATATTATTATTTTATTTAAAAATGAATGAAAATGTATGCATGTAAAATATTTATTAAGGAAATAAATGGCTATAATAAATAAATATATATAAATCGGAAATCAGTTCTGGAACTGGAAATGGTCCGATATTGCAAGCCCTAGCTGAAAATGGAGCTGTCCCGCGAAAGTTTTAGAGCAATGATTTATTATGACTTTAAAAGTGGATTAACACAACAACAATGTGGAGACCGATTAACTATTGCTTTTAGTAGTGAAGCACCTTCAAAGACGACCATATACAGGTGGTATTCGGAATTCCAACGTGGCCGTGTGTCTCTTGCGGATGACGTACGTGAGGGTCGACCGAAAACGGCCGTTACCGATCAAAACATCGATGTTGTTCGCCAACTGATAAAGGAAGATAGGCATGTTACATATCGGGAGATTCAGGAGACTTTAGGCATTGGAATGAGTCAGGTACAAGTTATTTTACAACAAGAGTTGGGCGTGCGGAAGTTATTTTCCCGGTGGATTCCTCACTTGTTATCTGACGACCAGAAAACGGTACGTGTCAATTGGTGCCGCAAAACTTTAAAAAGATTTAATGGAGGAAGCTCAAATGCCGTTTTTAGTATTGTGTCAGGTGACGAATCATGGATTTACGCATATGAGCCTGAATCGAAAAACCAATCTCGAGTTTGGGTTTACGAAGACGAACCGAAGCCGACAAAAGTTGTTCGTTCTCGCAGCACGATCAAAAAAATGGTAGCCACGTTTGTCTCCAAATCGGGTCACGTGGCGACTATCGCTCTTGAAGATCGAAGAACTGTCAATGCCGATTGGTATATAGGCGTTTGTTTACCGATTGTTTTTGCTGAACTGCGAAAAACTAACCCTAACCGCCGTATTATACTACACCATGATAATGCCAGCCCTCACACCGCTCAGAAAACAGACGATTAACTGAATGGCGAAAACGTCGAATTACTGGACCATCCTCCGTACAGCCCCGACCTAAGTCCCAACGATTTTTTTACTTTCCCGAAAATAAAGAATCGGTTGCGTGGTCAGCGTTTTCAGACCGCGGAAGAAGCAGTCGACGCTTATAAAATGGCCATTTTGTCAACCCCCACTTCAGACTTCAATAACTGTTTTAAAAACTTGTTTCAGAGAATGAAAAAGTGTATTAAACACAAAGGAGAATACTTTGAAAAACAATAAAAGTACTTTTATTTCATTAAAATGCGTATTTTTTCCGATTCCCGAAACTTTCAGGGCAACCTACGTATATTTATATCACACATTATTGATGAACCTATTTTCTTTCCTTTAGTAAATAACAAACCATTAGCTAACTCGAGAAAGTAGAACCTTCTATTCTTATATATCAAACCCAACCCATTGCGAGAGTTCAACGACCTTTGAACTATATAAAAATATGTTTCACGTTACGTCAGAGAGTATTGGCATGGTCCTTCAGAGTATTTCTGTTCTTTGAATTAAAAGAAAGTAATACTTCTCCTTTATAAGGCGTCCTTTATAAAAATTATAAAATTGGTTTATTTACTTGGGTCATTGACTCTTTGTACATAATTATGTACCCAATGAATGAAACAGCAGGTAAACTGAAACACTTCATACTTTCATCATCATCATCAGTCGCAAGACGTCCACTCCTGAACATAGGCCTCCTCCAAAGATTTCCACAAAGACCGGTCCTGCGCCTGTGACCCACGTTGCACTTTTCGGTACGTGGCCGCCACTTGAGTGACCTTTCCGCCCCAACGGCCATTGGTTTTACGTGCAAGTGAAGTGGCAGTGGTGTGCCCCGCCCACCACTGCCACTTCACTTTAGCGATTCGACAAAAATAAACCGCCTTTATACTACGCAGAAATTCGGTCCAGGGAACGCGAAATTCCCCAACTTGACTATTATGTGTAGTTATACAAATGTCATCCGCATCTTCGGTCGTGCTTTAATTTATCTCCACTCTTTTCGAACTAAATTTTTTTCCACGTGTATTGTAATGTTCTATTACAGTACAGTTGGTGTTTTTTTACGCACTAGTGTGAGAAGTGCTTCATTCTTCGCCAAAACGTCGGAGGACCATCTGTATTGAAAAACTTAAGGCCAACGAAATAGTTATTTATTATACAAGGGGGCAAAGTTGTTGTTTGTCGTGCCAATATTGAGACCTGAGCCAGCGAAAGATTCCAAAATTGAGCCACGAGCGTAGCGAGTGGTTCAAAAACTGGAATCTTGAGCATTGCGAAGGTCTCAAGGCACGAGAGTTGAACAAACTTTGCCGCCAAGTGTAATACAACTTTTTTCTCCTCACTATCGCGAGGAAACATGATTACAAATCTCATCCAAATGTAAATTAACTTAAAGAAACCATTTAAAACTCAATGTCGAAACGTATCGTAGAATAGAGTTACTTCTGGAACTTAAATATAGCCAATGGCTTACAAAGTCACCCATGAGAAAGACCAATTTAACATGTGAGCTCCGATTGCGCATGTTTACTACGGTCATACAGATCCACTTATACTAGGCAGTAGGGGGCTATAGGAATTAGAGCAATGTCAAATTACTTTATTCACAAGTGTGTAAAAAGCGGTTTTACCCGCTCGTATTAAACGATAAACGAGCGCTTTACGAGCTAGTGAGGGGAAAAGGAAATCCCTTAGGTCAAGTTTTAATTTATCGCCACTCCTTTCGAACTTTTTTTTTGTACTTGTATCTTAATACCTACAATTACGTTTTATCTTTAGTGGTTTCGTAGCATTAGCGCGACATTATCTATTATACTTAGCAGCGTAGCGCTACGAGTCACGTGCTACGAAATTAAACATGCAATTTTAGCCTTTACATCTACAGCTGAGGTCTACGGCCTTAGTATGAATTAATAGTTATTTAAGTGACTGGTTCATAATGGAAGGCATTAATACACGAGTGTTGTTTTATGAAACGTGCCAAAGGCGAATTTACCTTTATTTAGAATGATATCCACTAGGCAAAATTAAATATCTCTAAATATAACAATTCAAAATAATTAAAATCACTCAATTTATGTAAGAATATCCTACAATAAATATTTATTGAAAAAAAAACAAATAGAAGTTGACTTCATAATGTTAACATTAATGTACTGACACCGATACTCTAATGTTAACATTATGATATAGCCACAGACACCGGTGTCTAAATATAGGTCATTAGATTATCGCTTCTGAATATATAATAGGGAAATTATGATATGGATGTAGATAAAACTAAGTACCCTAGTTTAGTCTAAATTTAAGTGCGCAAGATGTAATGCAAATGAGAGTGGGCTTCGCTCCATTTTATTTGTTTTCATACTTAAGCGCTTCTAGAAACTAGCGGCGACACTAAAACACATCTGCTCCCCATTTAGCATAAACGCTATGTGTATTACGTATATTTTAGTATTCTGCTACTATGATTTGGCAATTAATGTATAATGAAATTAATTAATGTCTAACACTCTGATTCATACTTTGGTCGCAGGAGTCCGCTGGATGCGGGTGGCGCAGGACCGGTCATTGTGGCAATCTTTGGGGGAGGCCTATGTTCAGCAGTGGACGTCTTTCGGCTGATATGATGATGATGATGATGATGATGATGATGACTCTTATTCATAAAAACTTTAGGATGGTGTTTATCGCATTCCACCAAATTCAAACATCAAATTAACAGATAAAAAATAAAAATAATCAACTGATGTCAGTTGGATGACCGTTGATGATATTCAGTTGGCAAGTATCGGTTACAGGTGCATTGAAATAGTACATTTCGATACAAGTGCAAAATTCTTTTTTTCGATGGGGGTGAAAGTTGGAGCCCGAGTTAAAATGGAGTTTTTACACGTGTATCGAGAGACTTTTTTCATAACAAGTGCCTTAAGAAGAGAATTTATGCACGAAATTTGCGAAAAATTTTACTTTTCCGCACTAGTTAGGAAAAAGTATTTTATTATCTTTCGTTTAGGCGGAGGTCGTCATATTCTTAATAAGTCCCTTTCGAGATAGGTCATGTTCGGTAGATGCCACTTTCTGAGGATGTCATGTTCTGAGAAGGCCGCTTTCGGAGAGCGACACGTTCTAATTACGTCACATTCTTATATCGCCACTTTATGAGTTCGTCGCTTTCTGAGTTTGTCGCATTCGGAGTACGTCACTTTCGCATTTTACGGCGCTCCTGTGCATTTTCGCAAGTTGACTCCTAAGAAACTAATGATCCTGATCAGGAATGGGATCGATTGGCATCAAAAAAAGAATGCAATTTTTTTTTGTTTCTCTGAAATAATACCTTATGTATAAGCCCGAGAGTTAAACAACAACTTTACCCCCTTGTATGTATAATAAATAAGTATTGTAAACAAGATACCACGCAGTCGGCATGACGGCTACTACTAGCGCCACTCGACGAGTAGCAGCACTAAAACCGTCAGTACCCCAGTATCCCGCTAGATGGCGCTGGCGTCGAAATAGATCGCGCCAACGATAGTTCGCCGGAGAACCCATAAGTAGGCTTCATGATTTTCGATATTTGTCTTCACTCCCCTTAGTGTACGATCTAAGTTATCGGATTCCCGAGCTTATTTCGATACATTAGTAGATATACCTATAGTATTCGAGTCAATTGTAACTCTATCAAATTAAACAATATAAGTTTCCGGTCACGTCTTTGTCTCAAATAGTACGTCACAACTCCCCTACGCTACACTGGCAGCCCTACGCTACAGTATGTATTATCAGAGAATAAGTAATAGTACTAAAGTACAGAAATTTCATACATATGACGTTTAGCTTGTCAAACGCCATGAACCTACTTAACTGGAAGTCAACTGTCATTTCTAAAAGTTGCTTTCCCGTAAAATAATGTTCCATTTTTGCTCGTTTTCCTTACTCAACCTGCTATAAAATAAAAATGAATCTTAAATAAATCACATACCTACCTATTAAGTTTTTGACAGTCCATTTTCCTGTTTTTTTCTGATACCAATCACCATACCAACCTACAAACTGTACTAAAAGGTCACCAGCACCACAGTCGAAATCTTTTTTTCCATAGAATTAGATTGATTTTTTTGCATTCTTTTTTTGATGCCAATCGATACCATTCCTGATCAGGATCATTAGTTTCTTAGGAGACAACTTGCGAAAATGCACAGGAGCGCCGTAAAATGCGAAAGTGACGTACTCCGAATGCGACAAACTCAGAAAGCGACGAACTCATAAAGTGGCGATATAAGAATGTGACGTAATTAGAACGTGTCGTTCTCCGAAAGCGGCCTTCTCAGAGCATGACATCCTCAGAAAGTGGCATCTACCGAACATGACCTATCTCGAAAGGGACTTACTAAGAATATGACGACCTCCGCCTAAACGTTATCTTTCGTTTCAGTCTATTTTTCTGTATATTTCAAATTTAAGTGAAGGTAACAAATGTATAAGTTTATATTGAACGTAGATCTGCAAAATGGAACCTACCCACATGAATTCCTCATCCTAATAATTAGATTGATTTAAGGTGTTAATTGAATGGTCCACGGAAAAAACATGTCCAAACTCCAAAGCTTAAAAAAATGAGGGCAAATCCACACCTTATTCTGTTAAAAGTATGGTGGTTTTTCCTTCTTAATTTGAATTGAATACACATGTTTTTTCCGTGGACCCTTCAATTATTAACACCTTAAATCAAAACAAACAAGTCATGGTTCCTTTTTGCATAACTACGTCCAATTTAGAATTTCAAATACACGAGAATGCAGTAAAAATAGATATCTCGAAAGCCAGACTTCCTCGCGCTGTAATGTTTAGATTTTATTGTTGTCCTGCTTGTTCGTGCGCGACACGAGTGTGAGAGCAATAAAACCCGAATGTTATTGGCAGAGCTCACTGTCTGTGGTTTTTATGTGGTAAGGGAATATCTTCGTAAGATAATATGATCCTGTTTCTGTGATACAAATTAATTAATCTTGAGATTTTTTGAAGTTCAATTATATATTTTCTATGCAAAAAATAAGTCATCATCATCATATCATAACTGTATTAATGTTTACCACATAATAATTTTTAGTAATTTCAATTGTTTCAATTATATTTTTGTATATTTGTATGACATAATGAAGTATGTCCCATATTTTGACGTACAAACTGGCTTTATGAATAAATGACTTATGACTTATCAGCCGAAAGACGTCCACTGCTGAACATAGGCCTCCCCCAAAGATTGCCACAATGATCGGTCCTGCGCCACCCGCATCCAGCGGACTCCTGCGACCTTCACCAGGTCATCGGTCTACCTTGTGGGGGGCCTACCCACGCTACGCCTTCCGGTACGGTACGGTAAAAAATAAGTGAAGTTTGAGAAAACTTATTTATCCCAGTATTCAGAGATTTAAAAAAATATTCACAAGTGCTTTACGGCGAAGGAAAACATCGCGAGGAAACCTGCATACATCTGCGAAGAAATTCAAGGGAGTATGTGAAATCAGGGATCGGAACCGGTTTTTTTTCAAAAACCCCGAAATAGCCCAATATTTAAAAATGTTTTATACTCTCTTAATATAGTACTCAAAATGTTATGAAATTACCAAAAACGTATTTTTAAATTACTCCATTAACAAATATTTTATATACCTAAGAACGAAAAAGAACGGAATTCGAACCGTTATTTTGTATGGAGAAAAAACCGGTATCCGATTCCTGTGTGAAGTCCCCAACAAGTACTGGGCCATCGTTGGGACCACGCAAAATAGGCACGTTTCATGTCAAGTTACGGAAAAAATGGGCAGAATACAACAACAACAATAATCTTCTGCAACTTATACGTTGCTAGACCGAACACACATTTCAAAAGCTCCCTATTTAGGTGACGAAGTATAATACAAAGGTCATTGGGCATTTTGTTCGGGCATATGACCCACTGCGTACGTATACACAGACGAAATAGGGCTAGGAATGTAGGTAAATGTAAGTGTTACTGGGTGGTATGAATCGCATTCTTGCAAGACGAAACCAGAAAAGTAGGTCACAACCGTTTACGCAATTATACAATGCTGAAGGTAAAAACATTAAAAACACTAGGTATTTCGGATACAAAAAGTCGAATAACTTTTTTTTCCCGGTTGATACATACGGAAAAATTACATATTTAGAAAAGTGAGATTTAATTCTTTATTTTAAGGCTTGTTCGGTCGCGAAAAATCATAAAGCGGGTCAAAAACGCCCAATTACCTTTTCTAAAATCTTTCAGCATCATAACAATGAACAAAAGATTTTCAGAGTTAAACCAATTTTTAACCCAATGCTATGAAAGCCTGCAATCTGGAATCTGGATCTAGATTGTGCTATCTAGATCGGATATTCTATACAACTTGCAAGCACTAATTTATACATTTAGACGTGAGCGTATAACATTGAAAGCACAGCGATTATTTTAGGGTGCATTTCCACTAGAGTTATGCGACATGCAGCGGAATAGATCGTGGTAGCCCCCTAGGCAACTACCGCGAAAATCAAAATTCGGAAACGAGGATTTTTCTCAGTCTCTCAAACGAAGGCGTCATTAGAGTAAGAGAGACAAATCCTCGAAATTTACGAATTTCGTTTTCCGCAGTAGGGCCGCAGTTCCTATACCATTCTTCAGTCGAAAGTAAAATAAAGGTAAACAAATATGGCCGACTTTCCATAGCAATTGACGTCTTTGACACATTTCGTGAAACACGTTCACAGATCTATTTTTTTAAGTTAATACTGATAAATTTTAACTTCAGGATTAAGGTTTGAAGCCGGTGATAAAACCAAGATTGTGTCTTCAAAATGAGTTATGAAATAATGCAAGTTTGCAGGTTGGTTACATTTTACTTACTTTCAACTGACTTGTGTATATACATAAACAAGTATTTCGTTGAGATATGAAACGAATGAAATAGTACATTACATTACAATACAAGTGCTAAAAAAATAAAGTTCGAAATGAGTCGAGTGGATAAATTAACACATTGAGCGCGCGGAACTCCCTTGGGGAGTTCTCTATGGGAGGTCCATTTTCGCTACAAAGCGGAAAAATCACGGGATCGGCTACGAGAGCACTCGTCCGCAATTAAAGTGTTAAAGCACAACCGAAGGGAGTGAATCGACACGAGTTACGAATTTCGGTTTTGCACGTGTATCGTACGACGTTTTTCAGTAGTTAATTATGGCCCTCCGAAGTTTTGGACTTGACGTAAAATGACCCACTTCTCGCACTAGAGCCTAAAAAGTACATCATCTGTACTAAAAAAATATTATCGTGCATTACCTTTACATATTACTTCATTACCAAGATACCATCATTACCATCATCATCATCATCAGCCTATCGCAGTCCATTGCTGGACATAGGCCTCCCCAATTTCACGCCACCGTTCTCGACCATCATTACCATATCGACGCAATTACCAAGATTAGGACTTTATTTATTTAGTTTTTTTTTATTATTGTTTAAATTTAAATTTATTAATAGGTGACAAGGCTGGGTTTTGCACCTTATTCTTCTAATAAGGCGAATTCATTATTGTCGACCTTCGTCATCATATACATACTTTTTACTTTAGTACATACTTTTTTTATTTGCACGCAGTGTACGCACGCCTGTACGTAATTAGTTATACATTTAGCTTAAACTAGATAGATAAATAAAATAAAATGAAAAAATATTTCGTTTGGCATTCTTTACTCTTAACATACATAACGGTATCCTCTTTGAAGTCTCGTACCGGGTACTAATCCCAAAAATCCCTCAGAAGCCCTTTCAATTCGCGACGCAAATTCGAAAGCATTGCAAATGACCCAGAATACTTACATGTAATACAGTCGACTACAAAGAAAAATCGCTGCTTTTTTCAGTAAAAGTTAAGCAAAGCTCTTACTGTATGTAGTTGTAACATATCTATAAGTATAGGAAATTGTTTTTTGAGTTCGAATTTTCAATGTCTATTCAATCAAATAGACATTGAAAATTCGTGAAAATTGATCATTTTGTGCCTATAATGAACGAATAAACGATTTGATTTGATTTGAATAGGTCACTACTATTTACAACAAGTGACTAACGTTTTTAAAAACGATAAACAGTATAAGTGTGGAAAGTAAGCTTTTTTCAGGACGAGTGTGGGTACCGCAGCTATAAAACACGGGCGAAGCGAGTGTTTTAAAACCGACACGAGTTAGAAAAAAAGCCTACATTTCAACATGTGTAAGCCAGCCCCAATCTGTAGTATTATAATTACCCAAAATATTATTATTTGCGTCATCATCATCATCATCATCTCAGCCACAAGACGTCCACTGCTGAACATAGGCCTCCCCTCTGAACCACCACATGTACTGGTTAGATGCGACCTGCATCCAGCGTGTCCCGACGGCCTTCATAAGGTCGTCTGTCCATCTTGTGGGTGGATGTCCTACGCTGCGTTTGCCTAGCCGTGGTCTCCACTCGAGCACTTTTCGACCCCATCGACCATCTGCTCTGCGTGCAATGTGGCCTGCCCATTGCCACTTCAGCTTGCTAATCCAGAGGGCTATGTCAGTAACTTAAGTTCGCCTACGGATCTCCTCATTCCATTATTTGCTTAGAAACAGACATTCAAAGTATTGATTTAAATTTTCACAATTGTCACTCATATTTTAACGACTGGTCTTAATCGCGTAAACTTACGTTTAATTTTATCCTGACGTTTCGGGCTTGACGTTACACCCGTGGCAGGCAGCTACCGTTTGTCGTTAAAAATGTTAAAGTAGAAATAGGCATGATGACTGGCAAGTCAAATCAGCATCTTTTTTCGAACTGTCAAAACGATCACCACTATGGAATTTTACATGAAATACTCAAAAGTGACGTCACGTTTGAGTACTGCCAAATGACCGGCTCTTTTAAGTTCCTTTCAATTTATTAAATAGAAGTTCTGTACAAAAAATACTGTAATCTACATCTTGGTAATCATTTCTTCGTGTATTATGTTAAATAATTTATTTTAACGACAGTCATCATCCCTATTCAAAGCTTTTAACCAGAACCAGATTCCAGAGCGGGTAGCGTTCCAATTCGTCCTACATATCACACGAATGCGCAGCACGTTGCGACGGATCCCACACAATGGCGTAATGGAGACGCACTATGGACCCGTTTGAGCCAAGTGGGAAATGTGAAACGGGATGACAATTCATCGGTTTGCGGATTTTAATGGATTTTGCAAGGTTTTAGAGTGAGATAAGAGTCGGGGTTTCGACAATTATTTGGCATAGCCAAGATGTCAGTCTGCAATTATATATGACAAGTTATACAGAGATCGGACAAAAATGTGCGTCATAGTTCGCAATAATATGGACATGACTCCAAAGTTAATTGAATAATTAATCATTTAATCATTAAAAAAATAACTATTTGACACCGGTAAGTATAAAAAGCTTTTTGAATTAGTTACCTTAAACCTTCAAAATTAAGTTTCAAGAAATTATTCGTTTAATTATTCATTAAATCAACTTTGGAGTCATGTCCATATTATTGCGAGCAATGACGCATATTTGTCCGATCTCTGATGATATGCGACAAGTCACGTGACCATAATAATGTTGTTGTATTCTGGCCATTTTGTTTGCAACTCGTAATCAAACGTGCCTATTTTGCGTGGTCCCAACGCTGACCCAGTACTTGTTGGGGACTTCACATACACCCTTGATTTCTTCGCAGATGTATGCAGGTTTCCTCATGATGTTTTCCTTCACCGTAAAGCACTTGTGAATTCATATGAAATGATATTTCGTACATAAGTTTTTGAAAAACCAATTGGTACGAGCCGGCGATAGAACCCACGACCGCTGCGGTCACACGGCTGCTAAGCCGTGTGTTTAACCTCTAGACCACAAGCGCTCTACCATAATATGTATGGAAATGGTCACGTGACTTCTCGTACGAATCATTCTCATACATTTATGACATCGCTTATCGTATACGATATGCAAAATGGCATCTTGGCCCTGCAGATGTTGCGTTTCGATGGTAACTTGGTTGCCGAGCGGTTAGTTGGGTTTTGAGTTGGGAGTACAAACTTAAAGCAAAATTACTTAACGAAAGTATCATGAGGGCTAAAAAAATGCTCAGAATTTGTTTGCCTCACGACGAGATCAAGACTTAAAAAAAAGTTTTTCTACCCTCCGACCGGCAAACAGCACATTGCCGGCCGCTGCACTAAACTAAGTTGCCGTTAAAAATAGTATACACACCTCGGCCATTAAATGAGAAAGTCTGGGGTCACATGTTTGTCGGCCCCGGCTTCGCCTACAATTACACGTCATCCGAGACATTTCCCACTTCATCATCATCATCATCATCATCAGCCCGTTGCAGTCCACTGCTGGACATAGGCCTCCCCCAAGGTACGCCACAGAGCTCGGTCTGCTGCTTTATGCATCCAGTTTCTGCCAGCCCCCTTATGCAAATCATCCCGCCATCTGGCCGGAGGGCGTCCCACGCTACGTTTACCAAGACGCGGTCTCCACTCCAGAACACGCTTGCTCCAGCGGTTATCGGTTCTGCGACATATGTGGCCAGCCCATTGCCACTTCAACCTACTAACTTTCAGAGCTATGTCGGTCACCTTGGTTCTCTGGCGGATCACTTCGTTTCGAATTTTGTCCTTTAGAGAGACCCCAAGCATAGCTCTTTCCATAGCACGTTGCGCGACTTTAAGCTTGTGGATTAGCCCCACAGTCAGTGTCCACGTCTCGGATCCGTACGTCATAACAGGAAGGACGCACTTTCCCACTTAAACGGTATTAAATAACATGTTTGTAATCTACTATTTCATACTGTTTTAAAATAACAATGAACATCTCTGTACGAAGATGTATGGAATCATGTATGTATAAGGGTGGGTAATTTTTTCAAAAAAATCGATTTTCTGGAGGGCACAGTTACAATTGCGTTGGCCATTTGATGCCATTTGATGTTTGATTATCAGTATTAATTTTATTATATTTTTAATTTAAGTTTTTCTGCCTCCGGATTAGAGTAGAAATTTTCCTAAAATGTATGGGGCTTAAAAAAAAGTTAATATTTTCGACTTTTTTTTTCGTCTCTTTTGGCTCCGTAACTATAGAAAAGCTATTTCTAGGTAAACACAATACTCAAACATAGCTCATGTTCCAATAAAAAGTAAAAACATAGATATCAACTGTGGTCAGTACAAAATGTACTGAAGTTTCTATGAAATCTTTCAATTCGATCCGGAGGCAGAAAATTAATTCCAATCGCCAAATCATTTTGCACACTCTTTGTCGACCTAATTACGGAACTATTGACAACAGAACTGTGCCCAGTAAAAACCAAATACTTTTTTTTTCTTCATACATCAGTGACCCACCCTAATGTATAGGCCTGTTTTAATGTTAACTTTACAGTTAAACATTCAAGATTATCACTCGTTTTGCGAACTACGCGCACTTGGTCTTGATTACAGGATTTTATTAACGTCAGGATAATATTAAAAGTAAATTTACGCGATTAAGACCCGCTTGTGAAAATATGAATTTGAATTACTACTGAACGTATTGCGAAAACACAAATCAAATTATTTATTAACTAAATATTTTGATTTGTACTTTTTATTTTTCCCCAGTAGTCACACTACTTAATACTATATAAATTATAATCATTCCAAGATCACCTAATAACCGAGGTGGGGATCGAACCCACGTACTCAGCTTTCGCGGCTGATGCCTGTACCCCTCGGCCACTCGGTCTTAGCAACCACCGGTCAAATTTCTCGGGTATATGCAATCCCTTACAAGGCTAGGCGCCTTTGACCATTCTCTAAGGGCAAGCAATACATATGTTGCCTGCACCTCCTATTAGAATACTTTACAGTTTTCTAGAATAGCTAAGAGAGAGCTGGTGCTGCCATCTATTGAACTCGGACGTTAGGTGATCTTGGTCGTTTTTCTTTGGTATATGACATCTAATATTTATAATTGTATACTACCTTATTTCTTAAGTATCTATTCCGACCTCGACTCTTAATTTAGAGGTCACTACAACAGCGGTGATGAAACCTCAATAACCAAATGCCAGACATTTGTCAAAGCATCCAACATTATTTATGTGGTCTGGTATTTAGGCGGTTCCCGAACATATTCTTACCCACGCTGAATACTAATTTTCACACAGACAGCAACGACTAATAATATGTTTACATTTCTAAACGTATGTCAAAGACACAAGGATCAAAATCGTGTACATATTTATGGAACTGCAGTAAAGCAAATCTTGCTTTCAAACATTTTGTCTGCCGGATGTGATTAGGTTCTATTCAAAGGAGACTAAATAAATGCTTTGTAGAGCTGTGTTGAGAGAGGTGGTTACGAAAATATAATATAGATATATGTATGAAGTTTAGGATACAACAGCCGTAATACAGTCACGTCTAAAAATACGTATACATTTCAGAACGTATGCCCATGCCACAAGGCACAAAGACGTTAATATATTTAGGAGCTGGCCGTACAATCGCCATCATTACGGCTAAACTAGCCGTTCCATGACTTTGCAAATATTGGTAACGTTAGGTTTTTCTCGATACGTAATAAAGCAGGTCTTCGCGCTCGCTCCAATATGGGAGCGGAATAGAATGCATTACGTAGGTATCGAGTAAAACCTAAAATAGTACATTTCGATGCAAGTGCAAAAAATTTTTTTTTCGACGAGGGTGAAAGTTGGAGCCCGAGTGAAACGAGGGCGACAATTACCCGAGTTAAAAAGAAGTTTTTACACGCAAAGTTTACTTTTCCGCACTAGTTAGGAAAAGGATTTTATTTGCCAACTCATGGCAAGGCTACAGGTTCTAAAGGCATACGGTAGGCGTTTTAGAAAAAAAAAATCAAAGAGAAAATACGACTTCTTAATAAAAATTACATTCGTTTATATTTCGTTATTGCGCGTTTAAAATCCGCTATGTGTTTGATTTATGACTTTGAAATAGTAACCTAGAAACTACACCAGGGTCATGTTTTATAAGTTACATTTTACAAATTTGCTGTTTACCTCTCTTTCTAGCCAATATGTGCGTGCGTAACTTTATAAAACGCGACCCAGAGGGTATTAATTTAATTAATAAAAAAATACCACATAGCGGTTTTTGCAGGCGGACAAAATGAATCGTAACAATGCTTTAAGCAAAATATCATACGAGCTTAATATGCATACAATTTAAAGGTCAGATTATATTTTACAAAATGTCATAAAGATTACAGGAATAACGTGAGCTAAAAGAGAACGCTAATATGCGAAATCCTGTCGGTAAATATCATAAAAGGTTAGCGCAAAAAGGTCATAGGTATGCGGAGAAAACATTATATCTTAATATAAAACTGTAACCTTTGAGTCACAAATAAACATCGTGGGACA